>JAQQSO010006171.1:0-11491 GCA_028658305.1 Pachyuromys duprasi
GTGCGTGTGTGTGCGTGTGTGTGATATGTGATGTGTGTGTGATGTGCATGTGTGTGATGTGTGTGTGTGTGCGTGTGTGTGATGTGTGTGAGTGTGTGTGTGATGTGTGTGTGATGTGTGTGTGTGCGTGTGTGTGATGTGTGTGTGTGATGTGTGTGTGATGTGTGTGTGATGTGTGTGTGATGTGTGTGTGTGATGTGTGTGTGTGTGATGTGTGTGTGTGCATGTGTGATGTGTGTGTGTGATGTGTGTGTGATGTGTGTGTGATGTGTGTGTGATGTGTGTGTGTGATGTGTGTGTGTGTGATGTGTGTGTGATGTGTGTGTGTGATGTGTGTGTGTGTGATGTGTGTGTGTGCATGTGTGATGTGTGTGTGTGTGATGTGCGTGTGTGTGCGTGTGTGTGATGTGCGATGTGTGTGTGTGCATGTGTGTGTGTGTGTGTGATAGCAAATGCTGCTCCAGTGAGATCTTGTCATTTCCCTTGTGAGATCACTCACAGCAAGGCTGGTCACTGGCTGTTTCCTCATCCCCTGACTGAACTAACTTGACACACTCTGAAAATATTTGACATTTCCTCTTTCGCTCAGTGATGTTTCTTCGAAGTCAGTGACCTGTCTTTAGGGTCAGTTTCTCACTTGCTGGCTGTCCCTCCCCGCCTCCCCACAGGGTTCTGAGAGTTCTTACATGGCGCAGCTGCTTGGAGCATGCCCAGGCCAGTTTACATTAGGCTGTTTTTTCTTGAGAAAGTCATAGTTTAAACAAATGGTTGTGTCTATTTTAATCATTTTTGCCCTCTTTTGAAGTGTTTTTTTTTTCAAACATGAGGGTTTTTTTTTTAGAATGGAGTTTTGCATTATGAATTAGTCTGCTCTGCTGTGTCCCTTTTAAACACAGCTGTTACTACAGTGTAAACAGAGTCTTTAAAATGTAGATAAACAGTTACTGGAGGAAGAGTTGCAAGTGTTTTCAACACATGGTCAGTTTTTGCTTACTTGAATACTTTGGTTTGAAAACTGAATTCAAAATACACTTTTAATTTCACAGATGTCAGCCTATTCAATACAGCTGTTCTGGATGTCCCAAAAAAGGCATTTTTAACTTCACAGTCAGCACAATTTTGACAATATCACATTTTTGAAGTCATGTCAGTAGAAAACCTCAGAAGAATATGGAAATTCTATAATGCTGCACTGTGCAACACTCCTTTGAGACATAAATATTGAGTAGAAAAATTATCTAGTGGACTGAAGCTAAATTATGAAAGAGTTTTCCATCGTCAACCCAAGAATGTGAAATGTATAGTCAGTGTCAGTCAGTGTTTTGGAAGGAGCTACTGTCTTAACACTGGGAAGAGACAATGCAAATACTAATTCATTAGTGGGAGGATCATATGTTCAAATGATTTCTTTCTCAGCCTATCCTTAACAGTCTAAAATTTGATATTATTTTAGATAGAAAGTTTTTGACTGATCTACATGCATCATTTTAATAAAATTTAAACAATGCAACCTAAATATGGCAAAAATTTTGTATTTCTCTCTCTCCCTGTGTGTGCGTGTGTGTATGTTTGCATGCACTCATGTGAGTACATGCATACAGAAGGCAGAAGTCAACCTCAGTGCTGTCTTTAGGAGCCAGCCACCTTGTTTTTTGAAACAGAGCCTCTCACTGGGACCCAGGGCTCACCTATTTGGTTAGCAAGAAGTTCCAGGGATCTGCCTGCCTCTGCTTCCCCTGGACTGAAATTACGTATCTGCCTGTGTGTTTGGTTTTTCGTGTCAGTGCAGGGGATTGAACTCAGGTTCTAGAGCTTGTATGCTGAACATTTTACCAGGGGAGCCATTTCCTCAGTTCCTAGAATGTCATACTTATTGATGTCAGATACAAACTTTGGATATCCCAAGTACAAAAGAAACACAGCATTGGAAACCAGGGAAGTATTAAAATTAGAATGCTTCAATAATTATGGAAGGTGGTATATTTAAAATCAATTCTTTCATGAAATATCTGAAAATCTACTAAACATTCTAATATTATTAGTCACCCTGAAAATTCACTTAGGTTATTGTTTATACCAGTATTTTAACTTATTGTTTATGTGTAATAATGTGATTTTCATTACTTGAGTGACAATTGTTTGAACCAAATAATTTTCAAAGATTATTTTGTAGCATTTCTAGGCAATGCTACAAAAATTAAAACTGAAAATAAAATAAAATTCTATCTGAAATGCAGTTTAGCTAGAAATAACATTCATTTAAATGTCCAAGAATAACATACAGAATTTCTACCCATATTGTTCCCAAACCACCACGTCTCAGTTATGGATCTTGCGGAGGAAACCAGGTTACTAAACTTAATTACTCTCTGTTTGGCTTGGAAAAATAGCTAACTGATTATTTTGCTACATCGAACAACCCAATATGACCTCATTTTCAATAAAAACATATGATTTGATCCAAAGCCTTCTGCAGTACTCCATAATTAGACACCTTATCCATCAGGCTGCAAGGAAACCATGGTAAAGACAGAAACAAGAACTTTCATGTGTTAAGTTATACACCAGAGGGAGTCCCACGAATATAATACAAACAGACTGATAGTGCCAAAGAAAAGCCAATTCAATATTACATGCACTCCAAGAGTCACAAAGCTCAAAACATGTACAATCCCAGCCAAATACCACTGAGTGCAAGATAGTCATGCATATTCAACTATTTATTAGCTATCATCCTGAAGAGTACCAAGGGTTTTTCCAGATGGGTTTTGGTACTGATAGCAAAACTTCCAAACAGCATTAATTTCTTCATCACTGTTTCTGGGTGTTGGTGCACAGGGGTCCACCTATTGTGACTTTACAGGGAATGTGGGATGTGGACTTTCCCCTCTAAAACCCAATAGTATATTTGAGGCCTTGATGTTTCATCACTGATAAATGTTCATCTTGTTCTAAGCTAAATTGGGCAGTTTCCCTTCCATAAAAGAGAATCTTGATTTCTTGCGAACCCTCACCTCCCTGTTTACTCATGTCACTGGCCATTTCTTCTGCCTCCCTAACCCACATAAATGAAGATGATTTGCTCCTGTTTCCCTTTTTCATTCAGTTTTACACTGTTTAATTGGCAAATGAAGCAACAGTGAGTCCAAGCTTTGGATGCTTTGGTCCCCAGAGAGCTTTTCATCATGCTTGGAGCATTCAGATTAAGGAACGCTGTTACTGTCCTCACAGGCACTGCAATTGCTTTTTTGTATTTAAAAATAATAGGAAAATATGCCAGAAAGAGGTACTGTCTCTATTACTTCAGCCCACTGATATAATTAGTTATATATTGCATCTCTGAGTGTTATTTTATTAGCACATTACAAAAGGAGCTGCCTCCCAATCACTACTTTCTGGCTAAAGGGAAAGAATCAGTTGAGATTAAAAAAAAAAAAAGTAGACTACGTGTTAAATTGCTAGTGAGAATGCAGAGGCTCCTGTTAGCCATGCTCTCTTTTGGAGGTGAGCTGTCTTGATGTTGCACTGAAAGGGGTTGTCCTGAAGTTAGATACTAAAAATGTTTTGAGATCATGAGTAAGATAAGAATCCTATGAAATGTAACTCTTTAGCATTTTGGCATAACATCCTTCTGCAAATATCATCCTTCCTAGCAGATGTTAATTCCCATGTTCATAAAGACAGCCAGGAGTCTTCAAAGAAAAAGCGCAATCTGCTATTCTTTATTGCACTGTACCTCCTACATCCGTGACCAGCTTTTCCCTTGTTCTAGTTTCTGCCCAAAGGCCTCCATGGTCTTCCACTTCAGCTTAGCTGCCTAATCTTAAGTTTTGTTTGAACAACAAGATAAATTCACTGGGGACTCAGGAGCTGAGAAATAAATCCAGTTTCAAGAGTGACTCGATTTAAGGGCTTACACGATGTCACTAAAATCTTTGATTCTTCTTCTCCTTTTCCTTCTCCTCCTTTTTTTTCATTTCCCTCTGTTAATTCAGGCTCCAGGGACACATATCCTCAGATGCAAATTGAAAAGAAAGTCAAAGCTCATCCCTGGTGGCTGAGAGACCACTGTTCATTTGTTTTCTTTCTTTTTTTCTTTTTTTAATATTAGTTACAGTTTATTAACTTTGTATCCCAGCTGTCCCTTGCTCCCTCATTTCCTCCCAATCCCACCCTCCCTCATCTCCTCCCTGCTCCTTTCCAAGTCCACTGATAGGGGAGGACCTCCTCCCCTTTCATCTGACCCTGGTTTATCAGGTATTTTCAGGACTGGCTGCAAAGTCCTTTGTGGCCTAGCAGGGCTGCTCCTCCCTCGGGGAGAGTGTCAAAGAGCCAGCCATTGAGTTCATGTTAGAAATAGTCCCTGTTACCCTTACTAGGGTACACACTTGGATACTGAGCTACCATGGGCTACATCCGAGCAGGGGTTCTAGGTTATATCCATATATGGTCCTTGGTTGGAGAAACAGTCTCATTAAAAACCCCTGTGCCCAGATATGTTTGTACCTCACGACTTTCAACCATTTGGCAAAAGTGACAGAACTTGTAGTGATTAGAAGTTCAGCCTCTGATGTCAGTTTGTCTGGGTTCAAGTTGTCTCTTCTCTACTGACTCCTTTTTTTATTTACTTTTTATTCATAATCATTAACTCAACTCTGCAATCCAGCTAGACATGGAGGGGAATGAGGAAAATATAGAACCCAAAGAACTTCAGTGAGAGCAGAGATCACAGGGTACTTTGAGCAAATAGGATGGGGTTGATTTCCTGAGCTACAGAGGGAAGGATCTGGTGGGTAAGATGCCCGAAAGTCAAAAGAATTAGTTTTCCACAGTTGGAAATTGTGATCTTCTTGCTGTTTTTGCCATTCCTGGACCCAAAATGTCCCACGGCTTCCACCATATTCATGCTCTTGTGTGACGGTGGGCAGGTCTCTGTGTCCTTCTTCAGTCCTAGTTTCCTTGAGAACTGAGAGAACAAGACAATCTGCTCATAGTGCTGTTGTGTTAGCCATATAGATGATTCGGCCCCAGGCACTGAGGCCTCCAAAGGCCCTCAGAGTCTCTCCTCCTACAATTTTAAGAAAAGGGAGCTTTCTTAAAACAGAACACAGGTGACATCACATAGCCTACCACACAGATACAGGGCTCCGGTGGCTCAGGTGGCCCAAAGGCTACATGTCAGGATGAAGTTCTCATCCTCAGATTTCTCCCCGTAGATGGACTTGCCGTCAGTGTCATTACGCAATTCCGCCTTTTGTACTTTTGAGTGATACGAAAAGCCTAACCCTTGGGTGGATCCTCAGTGGTGCCCAGCTGCCAACAGAGTATCACGACTTGCTTCTTCACTCCTGCCAATGTGTTTTGGCCACGGCTGTGCAGGGGAGGGGAGGTTGCAAGGGATGGCGTGAAGGTATCTGGACAACTTACATGGCTATAGCTTGTTTCCTTTCCACACGATTTTTTTCCCAGATAAGGAGCTGGCAAACACCACAATAAATATTGGTCATATAACTAGGGTTGTATTTTTGTGTGTGTGTGCCTCATGTCAGATGGGATTTTGCTCCATTGTTGTTCAGCCATTTCAAATTAAACACTTCGTTTTTTTCACATCACACCCTAGAATGCAACCTGATTGTTCATGTGTCCGCTGCTTTTGATGTCTGGGTGCAGTCCCACAAATCTTGCTTTTCAGTTAATAGTTCTTCTGGGATTCCATTACTCCTGCAACAGGGAGGCTTACAAGTGACTTAGAGTTAAGCTCACCTTGTAGCCTATAATAAATAATTCTTAAGTACAAATAGGGCTGGGGACATTGTGCAATGTTGGCAATGGCTCACGGCATAGGCATAAACCTACCACTTCAGTTGCCTTGTGTTTCGAAAGAAGGTAGCGTATGGATTGGTAAGGGAAGATAGATTTACTAACAGTTTGGCCAGAATTGGAAAGAGAAAACTTATTATATTCTCTCTGCTCTCCTTTAAGTATGAACACAATTGTGTAGAGGAGATTAAACAAAAGTCAGGTCATATGCACATGTCTATCTTTGAGGTAGACGTCAGCAGTGTTTAATCTGCCCCTTGAAGGCCTGTTCTTCCTCCCTTGGTACCAAAGCTTTAACTGTTCCTTCCTATTTCGAGCCCATTGGTGTAAGGTCCCTGTTTTGGAAGCACCTCCTAACAGGTGTGAGACCCAGAGTTTATCTCCAGCACTACAAAACAAGAAAGGGAGTGAAGCGGGGAGGAGAAGAGGGGCACGAGAGGAGGGAGAACATCTTGAGTCACAGTGGAGGAAGGCGGGAGGGTCCCGGACTGGCATGGCTAGGAGGCAGCCTCCTGAAACGAAAGGCTGCCCAAGTTCTTTTGAAATTTGTATTTCCACCTTGAAAAGTCCTCAGCTTCTTCTTTCTCCGTTTTCTCTACCTCTGATTTTGTTTGTTTGTTTTGTTTTGTTTTATAACTTAGTAAGGAGGCTTGAATGCCAGATGGCTGGCCTTTATGTAGTTAGTTGGTAGTTATGTTGGGGACAGGAGAGAATGAACTAAGAAGAACGGTTGGTGTCATGAATACCGGAAGTATAATAAGATGACTGTGCCATTTCTACTTATTTCCCAATAGCCTCGTTCCCTTACTATGCAGTAGGTGAGTTTATCTTCGTATTTATTGCAGTTTCTTTAGCTTAGCCGTGGAAACATCAATAAAAGAAGAAAAAATGATCAGACCTCCAATGCTGAGAGAGGGAGAGAGAGCTCATGTATGTAGGAAGCTGACCTCCAGGTAAACAGGAACAGGTGAACAAGCAGAACACGGTGTACAGTAAATGAGAGACAACACTAGTTGGCAGCGCTCACATCGCTGAAACTCTACCCTCTGTCTCCTGGCCCTTTATACTCAAAGACGGAAATTAGCATAAAGCCTTCTGGAGAGGGAGCCGAGGAACTGACTTTAAGAAACAGAATGCCAACTTGGGGCCTGACTTGTCAGGACGCCAACTCTTTGGCATCCAGCACAGCTCCAACTAGTCGTGTTTGTTGATGTGCTCTGGGCACCTGCCGTTTGAGTTTTCCCAGCACCTGCTTCTTCTGTGGGAAATCAATTACCATAGAATATAGTACTGGCGAGGCCAGTATTTGGCAAGGACTGGTAATGAGACCCAAATGAAGATTCCTCATTTTCTCTCTTGTTGTGTGATCATGACGGTCGAGTACAGTGCCTCCTAGAAGGGGAGAAGCTGCTTAACTCATCCTGACTCCAGCAGCCCGCTGACAAGAGCATCCGCTGGAGCCATACGGGGGCCCTCTTCTCTTTAACCTCAAGGCAGCAGATTTCCCTCGAATTATGAGAACAACCCTCAGCCTTCTAATCATTCTTTTACTGATTGAATTGGCCTGCCTCAGACTTCTTAGGTTGCAGCTGAAGAACTTGAGGAAGTCATTGTTGGACAACAAGAAAAGTGGCAAGACCACTGACGGTCAAGACGCCTTGAATGTAGAAAGGTCACTTAATATTTATCATCATTTTCTTCTTCAGTAGATGAAGTAATGTGATTAAATGATTATAAGGTCTTTTTATTTTGTGATATTCTGAAATTTTATAATATGAGAAAACAATTTGCCTTCTTAGTTATATTCCTTTTAAAATAGAATTTACTGAGTTCCTATTGTGCTCCTCATTGGGAAAACAGAAGTGAACTTGTACAGATGTCATAATCTATAGTTCAGGAGATGAGCTATAAATAAATAAGCAAATCCAGGCCTTGAGTGTAATCCTAGCTAATAAGGAGACTAAGACAGAAGGATTGCAAACTTAAGGTTAGCCTGGGCTACAGGATGAGTTCAAGGCCAGCCTGCATAACTTGGCAAGCTAATGTCTCAAAATTAAAAGTTAGGCGCTGGATGTGATGGCAAATTCCTTTAATCCCAGAACTCAGGGAGGCAGAGGCAAGTGCATGGCTGTGAGTTCAAGGCCAGCCTGGTCTACAAAGTGAGTCCAAGTCTACACAGAGAATCCTTGTCTTGAAACTCAAGACAAAATAATAATAATAATAATAATTTAGATTAGGAAAAAAGAAATAGAAAGAAAAGAAAATACTAACCAAAAGATGGATTTTGGTCAGGCCCACTCTCTGTAATTTTCTGAGTGGCCCCGAGACACAAATTGCAGGGCTTTAGAAAGGCTAACCTATAGGCCGCAGTTCTTTTTGTGAGGGTTTGTTATTTTCCAAGAACTACAACTCCCAGCATCCCAGGAAGTTGCCTGGTCCTTGGAAAGGTGGTGCTTACTGGTTAATTTGGGGAACTACACAAACCCTGATCCTTTATAAGGGCAGGCTGTGCTCTGCAGCCGGCTCTCCTCCCAGAAGCTTTCTTCTAAAAGACCCAGCTTATAAGAGAATCTGTGGGTTCTTATAAGAGAATCTGGAAGCTCTGTGGGGTCCAGAGTGATATTAGATGGGTGCAAGAGACCTTGAAATTTAGAGCAGGAACCTAGGGAAGGGACTTGACCGAAAGGCGTAAGTGGAGGACAGAGAGAAACAGATAGGTTTGCTGTCACTTTGGGACATGCAGCAGAGAACTCTATAGGTTTCAGGAAAAGAGAAAAATCTAAGATTACCCTTGAATACCTAGGAGGCAAAGCTGGCACCCTTTATAAAAACAAAGAATCAAGAAAGCAACGCTTATAGTGTACATGATGGTGGGAGAGACAAGGAAAGACTCATTTTACCCATAATAGAAGTTTAATACCTTTATTAGATATACCAAGATATTGGAAATATAAATCAAGAAGTTGAATATAGAGATCTGGAACTCAAGGAACGGATCAAAGCTGTAAATAAAGATTTGATAATCTAAGCACCCATATGCTATTCATCACCACATGAATCTTCATGATTTGGGGGGAGGGGGGAAGGAATTTAAACAGCCAATAGTTCCCAATTAGAGGCCAAGCCACAGTTAAGACTCAAGCTAAGTGCACCTAGAAGTGAGGAGAGGGGTGGGGGAGGGCAAGCACAGAGTGCTAGGATGGGTGCTAAGAGTAGAGGGCGTTCCCCGACAGAGGGATTGCTTAACTACACTACCATTCAGGGCTCCTGAATGTCAGAGAGGCACAGAAGCCACGGGTGACCATGAACAGAGCAGTATTAGCAAAGTGATGGGGACAAAAGCCAGAATGGCAATCCCCGGGGGAGTGAGTGAAGGAGACGTGATAAGGTGCTGACGGCTTTTTCAGAGAAGTCTTTAGAGAAATTCCTCTCTGAAAGGAAGTGGAGAAATGAGGCCAGGGCTGACTGGCCAAAGGAAAGATTGTCAGAGCATGCTGTTAACATAGCCACGTGGGGATGCTTCACTGGGAGAAAAGTACTGGTGATGCACAGAAGTTAAAACTGCTGGCAAAGAAAGGTCCCCAAGGAACTGAGCACGAGGAAGAGGCTCCTGCCCCTTTAAAGCCTAAGGAGCATTTCTTTTGCAAGCATAGGGAGTGTGCAGGAGCAGCAGAATAGGGAATGGATGGGTGGACTGGGACACCAAGGAGGTGAATGAATGCCTGAAGCTGGGTGTCGAAAACACCTTGGACATTCGCAGCAACAAGAAAAGAAAATGATAACTTAAGGAGCAAGGAAGCAAGTTACAGAAGGGATGGGTTTGAAACAGGCAACAGTAATGCACCTTTGGGATTTGAGGGTCCCAATTTCAAAATAGGTCGATAGGGTGGGGTCGATCTGTGAAGAGAGAGGAGGGGGGAAAGAGTTGAAGCTAAGATTGGCTTTCCCACCCTCCTTATATGGACCCTATTTTTTTCTCCTCTTTTTCCTTTTCTTCCCCTCCCCCATCTATCTTTTCTTTGTTTTAACCAGAGGACACATAAAGGGAATTGAGGGAGTGCAGAAGAATGCCCAGTGGAATGCTGGGCAGAGGAAAAGGGAAAGTGAAGATGGAAGGGGTGGCAAATAGCTGAATAGTGCACTGGTTGCCTGAGAAGGAATTGGAGTCACTGAAGTAGAAAATTGTGGCCAGGGAGGCCATCAGCAAAAGTCAGCTACAAGGGATTGAGAGAACAGGTTTTATGAAATCAAGATTTCAGAGGCCCACTGAATGAACCAATTTGAGTTTGGGGATGGATGTAAGGACACACGTAATAAGGAATGGAAACTGTTAGAGAGACAAACCACCTACCTGTAGCTCAATGCATTTGGTTTTTGTGGATTCTTTTTGATGTTGTTTGGTTTTTGTCACTCACCTTTCTATACCTAAATTTAAGCCTATTTCCCAAAACCTGAGGGGGTTGTTTCTAACCAAACATGAGCTTCAGGGGGTCCTGGGAAACAGGCTGAGCCTTCTCAGTGAGGAGTGCATTTTGGTCCGAATAATAGAAACCTCATCAACAGCAGCCTACACGTACTGATAGATAGTCCACTTTTCTTGTGTAAGAATAGTGTGGGGGAGATCCAAGATGGCTGCCCCAGGAGGACACTGTGTCTGAGGAGCAGGACAGTAGTGTAGGCACAGCGACCGGGAGACTGAGATCTCGGACCTAAAACACCAGCTTTTGCAACTGCCAGGTGAGCGGAATTCCTACGGTGGGGAAATTAAGTGGAAAAGTCCAAGGGACACCCAGCTATTCCCAGGAAAAACTCCGGAGGGAGACAGGCTGCGCACAGCTGGGCTGGGCGCC
The DNA here is from genome assembly GCA_028658305.1 of Pachyuromys duprasi. NCBI lineage: Eukaryota > Metazoa > Chordata > Mammalia > Rodentia > Muridae > Pachyuromys > Pachyuromys duprasi. Next base: position 10,671 of record JAQQSO010006171.1, read on the forward strand.
TAAGCCACCATTTTGGTCTGGGGCACACAGTACCGCGGACAGACTGAGTTTCACCCAGATACCACGGGCTGCACTGCACGGGCACACGGCCCTCTGTGCCAGCAGCCGCCACTTTGGGCTGGGGCACACAGTACCCCGGACAAACTGAGTTTCACCCAGATACTGCAGGCTACACCGGTCAGACCCACACCCCTAGGCACACCCAGCCACCACCCCGGATTGGGACTCATAGTATCAGGTCCAGACCGAGGTGCCCCAAATACCATCTCAGACCGTGATGCACAGCCCCTGACCCAGAAGGAGGCGCCAAGGCTCCAGTCCAGAAGAGAACCCTTAGCAGCAAGCCCAGGGCAGAGCTCGGAAACAAGGGCACTCACAGATAACCTAAATCAAATGGACCTAATAGATGTCTACAGAACCTTTCACCATAGATCAAAAGAGTACACCTTCTTTTCAGCACCTCATGGAACCTTCTCCAAAATAGACCATATAGTTGGTCACAAAGCAAGCCTCAGCAGATACAGGAAGATTGAAATAATCCCTTGTATCCTATCTGACCATCACGGTCTAAAGCTGGACCTCAACAACAACAGAAACATCAAAAGGCCTGCACATACATGGAAACTGAACAACTTGCTACTCAAGGACAGCTTGGTTAGGGAAGAAATTAAGAAAGAAATTAAAGACTTCCTAGAATTCAATGAAAATGAAAGCACAACATACCCAAACTTATGAGACACAATGAAGGCAGTACTAAGAGGAAAGTTCATAGCACTAAGTGCCTTCAAGAAGAAATTTGAAACATCTCATATAAGCAACTT
>JAQQSO010006172.1:0-11491 GCA_028658305.1 Pachyuromys duprasi
TGTGTACTTGAGCATCTTTTGGATATATGCCTAAAAGTGGTATAGCTGGGTCTTGAGGAATCACTATTCCTAATTTAGTAAAGGCAATATACAGCAAGCCTATAGCTAACAACAAACTCAATGGAGAGAAACTAAAATCAATCCCACTGAAATCAGGGACTACGCAAGGCTGCCCATTGTTTCCATATCTCTTCAACATAGTACTTGAAGTTCTAGCTAGAGCAATAAGGCAACTAAAGGAGATCAAGGGGATACAAATTGGAAAGGAAGAAGTCAAAGTATCACTATTTGCAGGCGATATGATAATATACATGAGTGACCCCAAAACTTCAACCAGAGAACTCCTTCAACTGATAAACACCTTCAGTAAAGTGGCTGGATACAAAATCAACTCAACAACAACAACAAAAAATCAGAAGCCCTCCTGTACACCAAAGACAAAAGGGCCGAGAAGGAAATTAGGGAAACAACACCCTTTACAATGGCCACTAATAACATAAAGTACCTTGGGGTGACTCTAACCAAGCAAGTGAAAGACCTATATGAAAGAAATTTCAAATCTCTGAAGAAAGAAATTGAAGAAGATATTAGAAGGTGGAAAGATTAAGTTCTTAAGCTGTAGGAATTAGATGATTATACTCATTTATATTTTTATGTGGATTTTAAATGTAATGAGCACAGGGTATTAGACATTTATATGAGATTTTTAATACTTTGTTTTTATTATCAAAAAGCATGATAGAAGAAACTCCCTACTACTTTTTAAAATGAGCCAATCTCAGAAAATGTTGAGGTGAGGCACTCTGATTTCTATTCATGTTTTTCCTTTCTTTTTGTTAAATTCATTCGCTCATGCATTACATCCTGACCACAACTTCCCCCCTCTCCACTCCTCCCAACCCCCCTCTCCAACCACACTCCTCCTCTATTTCCCATCACAAAACAGCAGACTTCCCAGGGATATCAACCGAACACAGCATGGCAAAAAACCCTCATACCAAGACTGGACAAGGCAAACTATGAGGAAAAGTAGAAGGAAAAGTCCCCCAATAGCAACCAAAAGAGTCAAATAAATCCTCCACATCCACTGTTAGGAGTCCCTTAAGAACACGAAGCTGCAAAGGACCTAGCTCAGACCCATGCAGTCTCCAAGATTGCCAGTTCAGTCTCTGTGAGCCTCCATTTTCCTCCGTGTTCTAATGGTGTCCTCAACCCCTCTGCTTCCTATAACTTTTCCTACCACTTTCAACAGGGTTTGAAGAGCTCTGAGTAATGTTTTGCTCTGGTCTCTACTCCAAACAGTTGTTGCATGAAGCTTCTCTGATGATGACTGCCCTGGGTAATGATCTTTGAATGTAGCAGAATATCATTAGGAAGCGTTCCAGTAACTTTTTTTGCCAAACCATATTTACTTTTATTCAAGGTGTGTGAGGTCTCCAGCCTCTGGTTCATGGCCATCTAGGCAGTGTCAGGTGTAAACTCCCTCTGGTTGCATGGGCCTCAATGTAGACCACTCATTGGTTGCCAATCCCACAAGTACTGTAACACCATTATCCCTGCACATTTTGCTGGTAGGACAAATTGCAGGTCAAAGGTTTTGTTGGCTGGGTTGGTGTCCCATTCCACCACTGGAATCCTTTCCTGGTTATTAAAAATAAAAAATGTCCTGTTCAGGCTCTATATCCCTTGTTACTAGAAATCTTTACTAGGGTCACCCTCATTGATTACAACTGGAATTAACTAAAACTCAAATAGGTGAGTACACCTGTGAGGGATTTTTTTAATTAATTTATTTGAAGTGGGAAGACCCACTTCTAATCTGAATCTTTGAGGTGGGAAAGTTCACTTTTAATCTGCCCTAAACCTCTTGCTGGCCACCTATAAAAAGGACATGGAAGAAGGAAGCGTTCTCTCTCCTTGCATGCTTAACTCTTGTGGTTGCTAGCAAGTTCATTCCTTCACTGGCATTAGAGCCTGCTTCTTCAGGATTCTGGTGCATACTGAAGACCAGCTGAGATATGCAGCCTCATGGATTAAACAACTGTTGGATTTGTATTGGTAGACAGCCATTGTTGGACTAGATGGGCCCTAGCTTCTCAATAGTTTTTTTTTTTTTTTAATACTTCAGTCCTCTAATACAGTTCTTCATGTTGTGATGACCTCAATCATAAAATTATTTTTGGTGAATTGGAGGAGTATTCTCCTTGCTTCATGTCCTTGCCAGAATGTACTGTGGTACTGATCATAGTCAATCTGACCGGTATAAGATGGATAAGACAGGATAAACCATACTGAAATCTCTACACCTAAAGAAGATAAACAAGAGAGAGGACCTGGGGAAAGAGGATCAATTCTCGCTCAGAACAACAAATGGGGATGGACATAGGATGAAGGAGAAAACAAGTCACAGGACAGGAGCTTACCACAGAGGGCCTCTGAAAGACTACCTAGCAGTGCATCAAAGTATATACTAAGATTCATAACCAAACCTTTGACAGAGTACAGGGAATCATAAGAAGGAAGGGAGAGTTAATATGATCTGGAGAGGGCAGGAGCTCCACAAGAACCAAATATATCTGGACACAGGGGTCTTTTATGAGACTGTTTTTCCAACCAAGGACCATGTATGGATATAACGTAGAACCTCTGCTCCGATGTAGCCCATGGTAGCTCAGTATCCAAGTGGGTGCCTTAGTAAGGGGAACAGGGACTATTTCTGACATGAACTCAATGGCAGGCTCTTAGACCTCCCCTGCCCCCCGAGGGAGGAGCAGTCCTGCCAGGCCACAGAGGAGGACCTTGCAGCCAGTCTTGAAGAGACCTGATATACCAGGGTCAGATGAAAGGAGAGGAGGTCCTCCCCCATCAGTGGACTTGGAAAGGGGCAGGGAGATGAGGGAAGGAAGGTGGGAATGGGAGGGAATGGGGGAGCAGGATAGAGCAGGGATACAAAGTTAATAAACTGTAACTAATATTTAAAAAAAACTAAAAACTAAATAAAAAATAGGAAAAAAAGAGAATGAATGCATTATCTTCCTCCGTGGCCTGGTAGGACTGCTCCCCCCTCAAGGGGAGGTGGTCAAAGAGCAGGCCACTGAGTTCATGTCAGAGACAGTCCCTGTTCCCCTTACTAGGGTACCCACTAGGAGACTGAGCTGCCATGGGCTATGTCTGTGCAGGGGTTCTAGGTTATCTCCATGCATGGCCTTGGTTGGAGTATCCGTCTCCAGAAAGACCCTGTGCCCAGACATTTTGGTTCTGTTGCTCCCCTTGTGGAGCTCCAGTCCCCTCCGGGTCTTGGCTAGGGTCAGATGGAAGGGGAGGAGGACCCCTCTATTAGTGGACTGGGGAAGGGGTATGGGAGGAGAAGAGGAATATAAAGTGAATAAATTGTAATAAATAAAACCATGAAAAAAAAGATGGAATCTTAAAATATTTTTGATTTGCGTTTCCCTGATGGCTAAGAATGCTGTACACTTCTTTAAGTGTTTCTCAGGCATTTGAGATACTTCTTTTGAGAATTCTCTATTTAGAACTATAACTCATTTTAAATAGAATTATTGGGTTTGTTGCTGTCTAGTTTGTTTAAGTCTTTATGTATTTTGGATATTAGTTTTCTATGAGATGAAGAATTCAAGAAAATCTTGCTGGAGGGGACACCAGGAGAACACAGTCCACAAAATCAACTAAACAGGGTTCATTGCTGCTCACAGAGACTGAAGCAGCAATCACAGAGCTTGCATGCTGCTGTGCTGGACCCTCTCCAAATATATTATGTTGTCTTTAGTTGGAGTTTTTGTGGGAATCCTAACAGTGGGCGTGCGGGTATCTCTGACTCTTTTGCCTGCCCTTGGCACCCCTTTCCTCCTACTGGGTTGCCAGCCCTAATATGAGGGTCTGTGCCTAGTCTTACTCCAACTTGTTATGCCATTTTTCGTTGCTTCCCTTAGGAGGCCTGTTCTTTTTGAAGGGGTATGGAGGGGAGTGGGTCCGTGGGAGACAGGAAGTGGGGGTAAGAGCTGACAGGAGCACGATAGGAAAACTGAGATCAGGATGTAGTACGTGAGCGAATTTAAAATTGTTTCCGCTCTATAACTGTAACTTTGCCAGTTATGATTTGCAGATTCTCTGATATGCAAGTCCTGTGAAAGGGTCATTCGACATCCTAAAGGGGTCATGACCCACAGCTTGAGAACCTCGCCAGCCATTCCAATAAATTCCCTCAGTACATATTAATTTCTTTGATCCTGGGAAGGCAAGTGAAGGCTGTACAAAGGCAAGGTGGCTGTAAAAAGCATTGCTGGGCCTGGGCCGCAAAATTCATTTGAATACTCAGTACCTTCGAATGGACATTTGCAGCCCTAGACCTCTGAAAACTATGAAGGAATTGACCAGGCCATTGTGCTACAATAAGCAGGATGAGTACAAATGGGCAGCGCTGGTACTGTCCTCTTTAAGCATGGGATCTGCATTGTGTCCATGGAGATTCCACATTTGAAATAATAATTATAATTTTTTGAGATGTTTTGGTAGCATATCAGAGTCTGAGGAAAAGGAAGTACATATCAGTATGAAACATGCAAACTGCAACAGAGCATGAAAGTTTAGCATTACATTTCAACCATGAAGGGAAAACAGAATGCTGAAGTGGTGTTAATTACAAGATATTTATAAGACCCAAAAATGCTTCTACGTTTGTGTATTATAGTATCTCTATTACTTTATTTTAATAGGATTTACAAGTGATACAACAAACCTTTTTTGCTCAATAGATGAAACAGCCATCTGAAACTTTTTACCCATTATTCCTGATGCCATAGGCAAACATAACAAAAAAAATTTCACTCTTTCTGCTAAGAAAGAGAATCTAAATAAATGGTATTATGTGTAGTAGTTGTCACATGAGAGAGGGTAATTGGGATTGTCATGAGATTGAAGTTCTATCCCTATAATTCCACCTTCTTAGACAGTTTGGTAAACAAACAAAAGAGTCAGAGCACCACATAAAGTTTTCTGTCTGCAAGTTTCAACCTCTCAGAGTTTTAATACCCCCCTGCACTCCATTGCATCTTGTTTGTGGAAATATGAACAAACCAAATCCTTGAATTAAAAATAAAATCATGTACTTTCCCATATGTGTCTTTCAACCTTCAATGTCTGTTGTTTCTTTTGAGATATTTTTGAATTGAGTTACATTTGATCTAGGTTAGTACTTTAAAAGGAAACTTATAATATTAATCACCATTAAGTATAGTACTTGGTAGTTATCGTGAGCGACGTAACTCTGAAACAGAAAGACATATGTGGTATATACTCACTTATAAGTGGATAGAAGCCATGTAATATAGTATAAACATACTAAAATCTACAGTCCTAAAGAAGCTAAACAACAAGGAGGACCCTAGGGAAGATGCTTATTCTCATTCGGAAGGGAAAATTGGATAGACACAGGAAGTGGTAGAAGAGAGGGAACAAGATAGGAGCCTACCACAGATGTGCTCTAAAATACTCCAGCAGGGGATCAAAGCAGATGCAGAGACTCACAACCAAACTTTGGACAAAGTGCAGGGAGAATTTTGGAAGAAGAGAGATATAGAAGGACCTGGAGGAGACAGGAGTCCCACAAGGAAACCAAAAAAGCCAATAATAATAATAATAATAATAATAATAATAATAATATAACCATGTGAACATATGAATACAAAAAGATACTTAGAATTAAGAACATGTACAACCAAAGACATCTGTTAATATAAATGTATACAAACATACATACATAATATACAATCTATCTATCTATCTATCTATCTATCTATATACAGAAAAATATAGAAACCTTTAAATAATCTTTCCACCATTCTTAAAGGTACAGAGACTATGTGAATGAATGTTTTGGCCTGCTAATATACCATCAGAGTTTACTTCAAAGTGGATCATAGACTTCCCAAAACTCATTCTACGTTACTCACTCAGGTTACTTTACCTTCCTATACCTTCTTTTAACTTTATTGGCAACCTAAAAATGAGAACAGCTACTCTGTGATTTTTTTCTTGAACTCAAAACTTATTTATTCCTCAATCTTGTACCTCTTACTGGCCAAATTCATAGTTTCTGTGTTTCTACTCTTAGTGATACATGTCCTTGTGTGGTGTCTTTTAAAGATTTAGATATCCTGTTAGTCAGAGTTCTCTGGAAGAACGGAGCTGATTGGAAGAAAAAAGATAAGCACACCAAAAAGAGATAAGCACACCAACTAGTTTTCCAATGCTAATTGATCATCCCTCAAAAAATGTAAAAGTAACATTATAGAGACTAAGCAACACCTTAAATACACTTAAATGAATAAAACATTTTAATGTTTAAGCTGAGAAGCTCATTAACTTTTTAAACTGAACAACAACAACAACAAAACAGATATTGGTAGTCATCAGATTATAAAGTCTACTGATATTAATAAACTTTTGAAACATTTTATTGAATATTTTAATAAATTTGTTCAGCATACAGAATGCTATGAATAAAAAGATATGGTTAAAATATTAAAGCGTCTTGCAATAGTTTGTGTGGTACGAAAAAATTTAGGATGGCTTCTCAAAATTCAGGGATTTGCTATAACATCCTTGATGTCCCATCATGAACTAGGGAAGCGAACTGCAAATTTAGTGGATGCCACTGCCTTAATTAAATTGTGAGAATGACAAACTCCAATGAGTTTGAATGTGAAATTATTGTCATAAACTAGCTGGGTTGAAGAATTTAAAGGAGGTCACCTTGGTGGGCCTAATCAAACCCTCTGTCCATATGTTGGAAAGGCAGACTTGTTCTCCCACTGTTTTTGGAAGCAGGAACCACTATGAGTTATCTAGCTACAAAGATATAAAAACTTTTAATGACCCTATGAACCATGCTCGGCGATACCTTGATTTCAGCTTATAAGACAACAAAGAGCTGTAGCAGTTCATTCTTGTCCAAATCTGATCCATAAAACCTGCCAAACAAAATATGTATGTTCTATTAATTTGATAATTTTGGAATAATTTGTTTAACACCAAAGAGAAACTCCAGTGTAATATAAAAGTGGAAAATATGAAGAGGGCATGAGAAGGGGAGGAAGCTCCCCACCCTGGGATGCCATTTGCCTTTCCTGCTGATGAAGAGTTTAAAATCTACAATATAACTGACCAGCAAGAAAAAAGGGTAAATAGGGACCACAGAGTGGTGTAACTAAGAACACAGAACAATATATGTATGGAAAAGAAATTGTTACATTGTATACAATCATTTCGTATGCTAACAAATATTTTAAAAGATCATCCTTAGGTTCTAAATTAACCTTCCTAGGTTCTGTTCAGTGCTGTGGTTTAAGGAAAAGATAGACCCCCTCCTCCAATTCACCAACTTTCATCAAAGTTTCCTTTATGAATTTTTTCCTGCGGACCTTATCATGTTCAAAGATGGCAGCCATAGACATGATGTATAAAGTACTCCTCCAATTGTGCAAATACAAATTCCAGTAACATATATAAAGATGTCTATATAGTAGACATATGTATACACACTGTAAAATATGTTATTACAAGTAAATGTGCATATGGGTACATACTGTAAAATCTGTTATACATGTAACCACAATGCTTTTTCTTTTCTTTTCTTTCTTACTTGATCAAGTCAGGAAATGATAGACTATGACACCAAAAAGTTCCAGAGGCACATGACCTCCACAGTAAGTTATCCAAGTAATTAGTTTTAAGTTTTCTGAAGTTGAGACTGTAATATAATGAAATTTTAACACATGAGTATTATATATATGCATCATTCACATACATACACTTATTTCATATGTCCATACATTCATATATAGGACATGGAAGCAGAAATTGTATATGTAATATGAAAATGAAAGTATATCTATATAAGTGTATATCTATGTTAATTATGGAAGATTGCGTTGGTTTGAATAAAAACGGACCCTATAGATACATGTGTTTGAATGCTTGACCATTGGGAGTGGCATTTTTAGGAGGTGTGGCCTTGTTATAGCAGATGTGAATTTGTTGGAGGAAATGTGTAACTGCGGAGGTGAGCCTTGAGGTCTCCTGTGTTCAAACTATATCCAGTGTGGTACATAGTCTTCTGCTGTCTTTGGAACAAGATGTAGAACTCTCAGTTCTTTCTCCAGCACCATGTCTGCCTCTGTGCTGCCATGTTCCCATCATGATGACAATGGACTAAACTTCTGAAACTGTAAGCCAGACTTTATAAGAGTTATTTTAGTCATGGTGTCTTAACTAAGACAGAAGTTGGTACCAGGAGTAGATTATTGTGATAGGCCTAATCATGCTTTTGTTTGGGGAAATGTAAATTTGGAGACTTTGGTTTAGGAAAGCATTGAAATGCTTTAAACTCTATATAGCCCTGGAATGCCCAGGGCTTAATGGGATATAGAAGTAGGAACACAAAACAGCTGAGGGTGATTTGAACTGTGTGGGCCTGGCTCAAGAAGTTTCAGAGGAGAAGAATTTTAGAATGTTTCCTAGAGACTGTTCTTGTATTTTGGTGGAGAATTGGCTGTTTTTTCTCCTTTTCCAAAAAGTATTCCTCAGGATAAATTGAAGAGTTTGGCATTAATTTTGTTGGCGGAAAAAAAAAAACCCTCAAAACAGCATCATGTGGACTGTGTTGTGTAGTTATTAGTGGTTCTGATTATGCAGATTTATAGTGAAAAGGAACAAGCTGAGCAAGGAAAAATACAAAATGTGCAATTTGAGGAGGAAACTAGCATCAGGAAGTAGTATGGCACTAAATCCTGTGTTCAAAGAGATAAACAGATTAAAGATATTAAGTGTGATAAATTTGACCTCAGGGCAAGATCCCATCCAACTAAGCTTCCATCTTTTGAAAGAAGAACAGGTCCAGGTCCAGGTTAGGTCCAGGCGTGGTGGTACACACCTTTAATCTCACCAGAAGGAGCCTCTAATCCCAATACTCAAGAGACAGAGGCATGCAGATTTCTGTCTTCAGTGTTAACCTGGACTACAGAGCAAATTCAAGGAAAACCAAGCCTAGGCAGTAAAAGATACCATGCAAAACGTAAGATGGTCATGGTATAATAAAATGAGGGGATCATGTTCCAACCCCAGCAAGCAGCAAAACTTAGCTTTAGCCATGTGTATCTTGATAGAGTCAAGGACAGAAGGATGGTAATGGAATCTCCCTCCAAATCCACTGAAGCTGGCCATGTGACAGGTGTGTCCCTGCATGGAGACCCAGAGAGGCCATTTTGTGAAGCTGTGAGAGTCATGTGTGGATTGACTTGGAGATCCCAAAATGTTAGAGATACCAGAGCCAAAGGATGTCTGTCAAGGACAGTTGCTAACAGGGAGTGGAACCAGCCCAAGAGAGAAGAATGTTGCAGTCAACATAACTTTAAGGAGTTGGAGATCTGAAAAGTGCTTTGACATCAGACATAGAAATGGAAAATTCAGAGTTTTCCCAGCTAGTTTTTGGTCTTGCTTTGGTCCAGTATTTCCTCACGAGGCTCCCTTTCCTCTAATTTGGAATGACAATGTATACTTGTGCCATTATATGTTGGAAGTATGTGATTTGATTTTTGGGTTTTATTTTACATGGTTACAGTTAAGAGATTGCATAAATCTCTGAAAAGTCTTTGGACTTTTGCTTAGATTTAGTTTGGCTCTTTGTAGAGTTTTGCAGTTCCATGTTAACTTTAGGCTTGTTTTTTCTAGAGCTGTAAAGAATATCCTGGGATTTTAATGACAATTTCCCTGAGTTTGTAGATTGTTTTAGGTGACCCAGTTATTTTCAGAATATTAAATTAAGTCAATCTATAAGCACAGAAGGGCTGTTCAAAGTCTTATATCTTCTTCAATTAATTATTAATGTCTCCACATGGTATATACTCACTTATAAGTGGATATTAGCCATACAGTATAGGATAAACAAACTCAAATCTATATCCTGGAAAGTCTGGACAACAAGGAGGACCCTAGGGAAGATGCCTAATCCTCTTTCAGAAGGGCAAACAGGATAGACATCAGAAGTGGGAAAAACAAGAAACAGGACAGGAGCCCACCTAAGAGGGCCTCTGAAACACTCTATCCAGAAGGGTATAAAAGCAGATGCTGAGACTCACAGCCAAACTTTGGGCTGAGTGCATGTAATCTTATGGAAGAAGAAGGAGATAGAAATACCTGGAGGGGACAGTTGCTCCACAAGGAGAACAAAAGAGCCAAAAACTCTGGGCCCAGGTGACTTGCTGAGACTGATGAATCAACCAAGCACCATTCATGGAGAGAACCTGGAACCCCTGCTCAGATGTAGCCCATGGGCATCTCAGTCTCATGGGGGATGCCCTTGTGAGGGAGTCTCTGGCATGAACTCCTTTGCCTGCTTTCTGATAATTTCCCCTTGAAGAGATGACCATTCTAGTCCATGAAGAAGGAGGATCCAGACAGTTCTGATAAGATGTGATGGACTGGGTTAATATAGCAGAAGAGGATGGCCTCCCCTATCAATGTGCTAGGGAACGGACATAGGGGGAGAAGAGGGATGGAGGGTGGGACCAGAAGGAGATGAGGGAGGAGCTACAGCTCGCATGCAAAGTGAATAAATTGTAATTAATAATAATAATAATAATAATAAATTATTAGTGTCTCACAGGTTCATTGTAGACATCTTTCACATTTTTTGATTAGTTTTTTTAAAGTATTTTGTTTACTTTTAAAAGTGTTTAATAGTTTGTTTTATTGCTTTCTTTCTTGGAAAGTTTGTTGCTATTATACAAAAGAGACACTCTTTAGTGTTGTACTTTGCTGAAAATACTCATGCACTCTAAGAGTGTTCTGAAGCCTCTGACTTTCTTCTTGGTCTTAAGGATATCCCGAAGAAGCTTTCATAATGAGAAACCATACTCACCTCTCTTACAAATATCTGAAACTCAAGGAAGGTCTAGAAGCAGGTGAAGACACAGAAGATTCTGCTTCTTGACTGTGAGTTGAGTGAGCAGAACAACATGGCCCTTTTGAAAAGCAACCTGGCTTTCGCTTTGCTCTTTTGTTGCCAGTTATCTAGGCAGCCTCCTCTAGGCCCACAGCGAGTAAACAACAGCCACAACAACACAGAAAAGAAGTCCAAGACCTGAGGCTAAAGTTCAGCTTCCATGTTATCACATTCGAAAGCCACCACACATGTCAGGGCTTCTTACTACCTATTCTAAGTTTTCACTTTGAGTTTTTCCTTCACTTTGTTTTATTTTATTTTATTTTATTTTATTTTAATTTTTTTTATTTTTTGTTATCAATCACAGGTTAGGTACTTTGCATCCCATGCCCAGCCCGCCCACTCCCTCCCACCCTCCCCAACCCTCCCTCATCTCCTCCCCGCCCACTCCAAGTCCACCAGCGGGGGAGGACCTCCTCCCCTTCCATCCAACCCCAGCTCATCCTGTCTCCTCAGGGCTGGCTGCAATGT
>JAQQSO010006173.1:0-11490 GCA_028658305.1 Pachyuromys duprasi
AAATACTGGTACGTGATCTGTTTATTTATAAATGTTCTTCATTTTATTTATAAAAGATATGTGCAGTGTGGGTAGGAATTAGTAGTTCATATAGTCCGGCCCTCCAGCTCTCTAAGGGACTGTGATCCGGCCCCCACTTTTAAAAGAGTGAGGACCCCTGGGTTAGACAAACCAGACTGCCTTAAAGATGTTCAGACCTGGGGCTAGAGAGATGCCTCAGCAGTTACAAGCACTGGCTGCTCTTCCAGAGGTCCTGAGTTCAACTCCCAGCAACCACCCCCTGAAAACAGAGCACTCATATTCATAACATAAATAAATAAAGGTTAAAAATGATCAGACCACTTGCATTAGCCTCCATTTAGGCAAAATCATCTGACAAAAAAGGCAATTTCAGATATTCATGTTATGCACTGAATATTATTCTGAAAGTAAAATGGAATGGTCTACAAGTATCCTGTGTACCATCCTGGACCAAGCCTTGTGAACTGAATCTTAGTGAATTTCCTACTGTGCAGCAAGATTATTTCCTCTTGGTGTGCTTAGGTGTGTGTCCCCTTATGTTTACCCTACTTGGAACTTATTAAGCTTTTTAGATTGTGTAGCTTAAAGTTTTTCATCAAATTTGAAAATTTCAACCATTATTTCTTCAAGTATTATTTGTGTTTCCACCTTGCTTCTGTAACGTTTCTACACATGACGCTTGCAGAGAGGCACCCCATGTTTCTCTGAGGTTCTTTGTCTTGTATAATCTCCATCAGTTGACCCTCAAACTGCCTTTCTTCTCTGTTGGTTCAAATCCACTGCTGTGCCTCTTGGAAATTTTCCACTTTGCCTAATTTGTTTCCATTTTAACTTTCAACTCCAATTCTGTTTTGCTATTCTTTTAAAGTTATATGTTAAACTTAAACTTACAACTTAAAAACTTATAACTTATAAACTTATAACTTAAAGTTATAAGTTAAAGTATTGGTACTCACTGCTTCCTAAGACACTTTCACCACAGTGTCTTCCTTCTGTAAGCATGGGTTTCTTCAACTGCTTGAGCCTGCCTAAATATGCTCATATGTAATAAGAGCCTGCAATATTAATATGATCGTATGTAGTATGAGCCTGCCTGTGTAAATATGCTCATAATAATGAGCCTGCCTATGTAAATATGCTCGTATGTAGTATGAACCTACCTGTGTAAGTATGCTCATGTGTAAATATGTTCACTCCAGGTCTGCCTGGACAGTATTGCAGGCAGTTGTTTCTTCCTCTTTGTTTGTGACTGGGTTACAAAAACATTTCCTGGTTATTCCTTATTTTTGTTTGTGCTGTGCTGTTTGTCTGTGTTTGGTTTGAGCATTTGGGTAATACACTATATGACATTGGCTGCTCTGTCTCTTTCTCTGGCTTTAAGCCTCCCCCACTCTTGTTAGTCTCCACCTGTGACAATGCTCTGAAATATAAATATAAATAATATAAATATAAAATACTCCTAGAATCCAACCCAACCAAATTAGGAATTGTTCTTGAGGACAAGGCTTGAGGTTTGTCCTGAGGTCTTCTTTTTTAATTGTGGTTGTCTGGGGAACAAGATAGCCTATGACTTAGCTTCTTTCTTTCAACATAATTTTCCAATCAATCAGAACTACAATATAATAAAAAAAAATCTCTTTCTTTTGGAGACACCATTCATCGGTTAGTTTTTCTGATCCTGTCTAAATCTGTATTTCTCCAGACTTGTTAAACATGTATCACCCTAGAAGTTCCTTTGCCATCTTTCTAAAAATTTCCCTCTGTCTCATGGATCAAAAAATTCTATTCCCAAGTTATTACCAGGGAAAAGAAGACAAACCCATAGAGAAGTGAAACATGGCTGTGTATGTTTATAGCAGCACTGTTTAAAATGATCTGAAACACAAAAACAGGGATCCAAAGCAGGACACACAGACACAGTGTCAATATCGCCACGTGGTAAAATACCATGGCTCAAAACTAAATGCCATTCCGGAGCACACTACAATGGAGATGCGCCCTGAACGTGTTAAGTAAGAAGTGGATCATTGAAGAGCATGTGGTACAGTTCTGTCCACAGGAATGGCTAAGTAGAGGCACTTAGGGAAATAAAAGCACATTAGTCACGGCCTAAGGCTAAGACAAGTAGGAACATAAACAAGATAAGAAACAATAGCTAAAAGCATGGGCTTGCTCTTCTATTTCACACTTAGGTCTATAAATAATTTATTTTTATTAATAAAAATGAGCACATAAAACAATAGATTTTCTTATGAAATGTATCACTGTACTTTGTGGTCTATTCTCACAGACCCATTTTCCTCTCCTGCTCCCCTTCCTTCACCCAGCTGACTCCCAAGTGACCCCCCTTTCATGTCTGCTATAGCTAAAATCCAGATTCCACATGTTAGAGGAAACATGCAATGTCTGTGTCTATTTTCCTCTCCTTGCCCTTCTGGTTCTCATCTCTCATCTCATTAGACTCCTTCTCCCCCCACTGTGCCACTTCTGCTTTTACGTCTTGTGTACACGTATTTATCACGGTCCCTGGGCATATATAACGTGAGTGTGAATGTGGAGTCCAGAGCGCTCTCCCCTTCACGCTGAGATCCAAGGGCTGGGACTCAGGTCTGTGCAGCGAGCTGAGCTGTCATGCCAGCCCATACATAGGTTTTAAGGTCTAGGTTCCACATATGAGAGATATGTGGCATTTGTCCCCTATTTGTTCCTAACCATTCAGTTGGAACCAAGGTCACCAAGATGCAATCAGATTTATTATGACGTCCTGCAAAAATAAGTGAGTTTCTAAATAAGATCAAGGATCTGCCCTGGAAAAGCGAAGCATGCAGTCAGTCTAAGTCACTGGCAATGTCCACCATGTGCTTCCTGAACACTTTTACATTCCCGTCCCTTTCCACTATCTTGACTTTTCCTCAGAACACCTGTGAGTTTGTAAGAGACCCCACTATGTTTTACAGATGTGAGTCACACAAAGTGTCACTGCTCACCAAAATATGAAGCTACGCTTAAACTGATGTCTTTCTGACACGAAAGTTGGTACTTTAAATGTAGTGAAATAAAATAATGTTTTTTAAAAGCTGATAGTTTTATATTGGAATTCTCTTTAACTCAGTGTGCCTACTGATGGAGTTTGGAGGAAGCAGCACTGTGTATGATTTTAGATCTCCACACTAAAATACGGCCCAGATGATGAGCCCACTTAATGCTCTCTTCCTTTCCTCTCGCAAACACAACAGCTCAGTCTCTCCACTTGATCTCCACACAGTGCTCCACTGTGCTCCTCAGGAGCACTCACTCAAACAAGGACTATGCAGCTAAGCATTTCTGCCCTCCACTTAAAGAGCTTATTGGATACATCATGAAATTACGCAGACTATAGTAGTAGAATTTTAAACTGAGTTCTCCCATTTCTACCTGTGATGGTTTTATTTGTAATCGTATTTGCATTGGTGACGACAGAACTTGACCTTAACACATTCCACTGTCTGGATTAGCTTCAGGCTCTTATTTAATGACTTATTAATCAACCATAGTCAATAGTGTATCACATTAAACCTCTGATCAGCACAGGTGAAGAATTTTATCTTCCAATCTGTGGAATAATCTCTAACAATATGAGTCCACTCAAACATCCATCCACATCTGCAGCTCTCTTAGGAAAGGTCAGCATAGGTGAGTTCACTGTCAGCAGCTAGAACAGATGATCTTCATTGCTTCATTGTTGCCATCACTGTGACAGTTTATAATTCTAGTACATAAGACATCCAAGAGACTAACTCTCTATTTAAGCTACCAAGAAGCACCGGCTGAATGTGGATTTTTACCCAGAAGGTACTCGTGTTATTATAGTATCACATTTAAGAATCTTCATAAATCAGCAATGGGTAATATATGTTTAAGTTACATTACCACTGATTCTACCATAATCCTTATGGGCACAAGTATTTACACACTCAATAAATACAACATCCTATGGAGTATTCACAGCTAGTAATTACAGACACCAAACAGTGCTGTGGCTAGATAAAACGAAGAAAAATGAATTTATAATGGTTTTTAGTTCACTTACTTATTTAGAAAAAAAACAAAACAAAACAAAACAATGACCAGGCCTGGGGAGATGGCTCAGTGGTTAAGAGCTCTGTCTGCTCTTCCAGAGGTCCTGAATTCAATTCCCAGCAACCACATGGCTCACAACCATCTATACCATCTATACTGCCCTCTTCTGGAATACAGGTGTAAGTGCACATAGAGCATTCAAAATAAATAAATAAAATCTTAAAAAACAAAAACAAAAACAATTTCCAACGTTGGTGCACAGTGGAATCACTGCGAAAGCACTAAATTTATGCCTGCTTATGGTCAAAAGAGTGAGTTTACTGGGGTTCACAGTCCAGGACCCTCATGGCGGCAGGCAGGCGCGGCGCTGAGCAGCAGCTGAGAGCGAGCATCTTGACCCACAAGCACGAGGCAGGGAAAGAGAGAGATTTGGAGATGGTGTGCCCCCAGGAACACACCTCTTCCAACAAGGCAACACCTCCTAATTCTTCCCAAACAGTTCCACCAACTGGAGACCCAGCATTCAAGCATCTGAGCCCCTCTGGGGACCATTCTCTTTCAAACCACCGCACTTTTTCCCATAGGAAAGCTATATCTAAAGTTCTAGAAATTGAATTAAATAATTAATATGAAGCGCCTTATCCAGTGCTCACATACTACATTCTTGAGACAAGCCCTTTATCAAGGGCATGAGTGTAAGGGTGTTTGTCTTTAGAGGCTCTTAAGTAGCAAAGGAAAATTTCTTATTGAGACAAAATTAAAAAGGCTTATGATCTTATTTTTCTATGTGACTGCAAGCTCATCACAGAATTTAAATATTCTATGAATGTTATTAAATATTCTGTGATAGTCTTAATGTGTGACCAGTTTTGAACATATACAGATTTGTTTCAAATCTGTATGCTTTTTTAATGCTTCATGTTTCCACACAGATGCTCTTCCGGGTTCTGTTTAATGGTCTGGCTCATGAAGCCCAGCGTCTCAGTGCTGCATGGCTCTCTATGAGACTGAACCACTGGGAACTTGAATTCTTCTGTGGTGCTCCATTCTCATTGTTGCTAGTGGTCAGAATTCACTAGGTATCTAAATTAGCTTTTACTTCTTAAAAGGATCTATAATTCAGCTGCTTCCTTCTTTCAAGATTAGACAATAGCATCAGAAAAATTCACAACAGTCTAGATTCTTTGCCATAGCCACATATCTTGAAACGTTTTTTTTTTAAATTCCAATTATCAAAAGGGTTTCCTTGGGAACTAAATTACTAATCCTCATTCATCTACCTGCCTCCTTCCTCCCTACATTCAGAGAAGATATAAAATAAAAGATGTGACACAAACAAGCTGCCAGCTTTTTTTTCAAAGGGTTGATTTAATTTGAATCAACCTTCTGAAGGGCTAAGTATCCCTTTCATGAAATCTGAAATGTATTTTAACAGAACTTGGCTCTACATAGTATTGCTCAGATTTTAAAGTCTGTTTTTAAAATTGTTTATTGGTGCAGCTTATTTTTCTGCCTTCTTAAATATTAGCAGATCTTCTCTATATGCAGTGTGTATACACATACAGATAGATCCTCTCTCTAATGCCTATATGCACAGTGTATGTGCACATACACGCACAGAGACATGCACACGTGTGTGCACTCACACACAAATTCCCTCTTCATTCACTTAGAGTAGTCAAATTTTTACAACCTCTGCTTAGGTTGTAAACATACTCACAAAACATACTCTTTTCAATGATTTGATCAAACATCTTATTTCTCTTGCTGTACCTTACAAAAGTCATCAGCTTTTTTCCACTTTGGACTTGAAGAGTCAAAGCTTCCTGGGACACAACATGCCAATCATTTCATGTTCTCTAATAAGAAATAGCAGGTTGGTTTGTTGTTTTTTCTTTTTTACATTTTTTCCCATAAAAATAACTGCAGCATATTATAGAGAAACAGACAAATCTGTGTGAGGAAATTACCCAGAATTCTCCCACCTTTTGAACCATTCCCAGCGGTTGATGAGTTCTAGACGCTATCCTACTGTACACTCACCCTTGGAGTCTGCGCTCTCATCACCACAGCTTAAACTATTTCTGTGTCTACATCTGGCATTTGGATCTTGTCTCATAGCCTCTTTCCATTCTTCACACTTAAGTTAAAGACCACACCTTCAACATCTCACTCCTTTCAGGCTCCTCTGACTTCGCTTTTATGGAATTGTATCCTTTTCCTATAGAGCAGGAATATTAAGTATTTCTGTTTCATTATCTGCCTCCCCCCCACACACACACACCGGATATACACTCTATGAGAACCAATATGTGTACCCAATTGGCCCACCATTGCACGACCTGAACATACTCTGGGATACAGCAGAAAACTGTACCTGAAAACTATTTATTGAGGTGCTACTGTGTGCCACCAAATATAAATTTGTTGAACACACGAATCTCTCATCTTCCATTTGATATCTGTCCAATATTTATTACTATGCCATACTATCTCACTCCTTTCCTAGACACTTAGATGGTTTTCAATTTATCATATTATTTGTGCCTTAATAAGTATCTGAGCACATGCCATTTTAGGATTACAATTATTTCATTATAACTGCTTCCCAGGTACAGAATTGCCAAATCAGAAGACAAATCTAGAAAGAGTATGCCAGGTCTTTTTTCTGTTTTGAACATTTAAAAACATGTTTCAAAGCCAGGTGAGACAACTCACAGCTGCAAGAGGCTAAGAGGAAGATGGTGAATCTGAGATCAGCCAGTGAGGCAACCGTCTCAAAAATAAGTTGTTGTTGTTACTAATAGAAAAAAACCAACATGTTGTTTAAATTTGCATTGTTATGTCTGACTATTCTAGTATTTCCTCTTTAATATGTCTATCAACTGGGAACCGTTCCTTTCTAGCAGAGTAACAGTGTTTCTAAACTATGAGACAGGTAACATGACAGTTAACACATAGTTATAGCATACAAAAAACCTTACAAAAATACATAAATACAAATTTTTGAAAGACAGTCCACTTATGTAGCCTAGGCTGGCCTGGAACCCATAATCATCCTGCTTTAGTTTCCAAAGTGCTAGGTTTAGAGTCTTCTGCCATCACACCAGCCCTATAAATAAACAGCCAAGAAATGGGTCTGTGTTCCTATATCAACTGTATTTATCAACACGTCATCCATTTGCAATTGCACGTGATCCAAAATAAGAAAACCATAATGGAGATGAGGTGATGGCTCAGTGATTAAGAGACTCACTGCCAGAGAAGCCAGCTTTGATTTCAACCTCTACATGGCAGGTCTGTAACTCTGGTTTCAGGAGATCTGATGCCCTCTTCTGGTCTCTGCAGGCATTGCGTGCACATGGTGCACAGATACAAATGCAGGCAAAATACTCACACACATTTCTTTTAAGTGCATAATTGAAGAGAGTGGTCCAGGTACACAACAGCGGCCGGCAGTGTCAGGGACTTTGTGTTGTTTCCTCTTTGCTCCATGCAGTCTCTACGTTGCGGCACCTAAGGTAACAGTATCACAGTTCAGACAACAGGACAGAAGAAAGGATGAGACTGGTAGCAAATGGTACATCCGTTTTGTCTCTTAAAGGTGTTTTCCAGAAGTTTCCCTATGACATTTTCATTAATCACCTAATAGCCAGAACTTACTTATACGGATACTAGAAGTGCTAACAGGTACCGCTCCATTTTGAGCAGTAAAATCCTATTGCTAACAGCAAAGGCAGATTTCATGAAATCACCAGTAGTTTCTGCCAGCAATACTGTAATTCAGTTCAAACAATTTACATATTTAATCCTTAAATATTGCTTTTGGCAGATGCTACAGTGATCAGTTGACAAAAAAACCAACCAAACAAAAACCCACCAGTCTCAGATGCAATTGTATTCTTGTTTAAGCACCCTCCCTGCAACAGTCCAACCAGTTTAAGCAATCTGGATGCATACACAATTGTTGAGTCAGGCTGAAGAGGACAGCACAGATCCTTCATCCCCACATCTAGTCCCTCTTTTCACTGACTTTTCGTAATTTTCCCTGTCAGGGCAACTGTCAGACTGCAAAATATTGATTTATACATTTACTGGGCATCTATGACTATATATGAGGTTAGTAGGTGATTAATGGAAAGAAACACAAGCTTTTCTTGAAATACGAAGTAACTTAGGGCACTGGGTACTTTTCACTGCTGTAACAGAAGGCGCTTGGCTGTAAACAGCTGAAGGGAGGAAAGGTTGTTTCTGGCCGACAATTTCAGAACTATCAGTCTATCTTGGTGGGAAAAGTGTGGCAAGGAAGAGCAGTTCACCAGGAAGCAGAGAAAGGGGAATATAAGAGGCCAAGGCAAGTGACTTCCTCAAACTCAGCTCTGTCTGCTTTCGACCACCTCCCCCACGAGGGTATTACGCACGACTCCATCAATGGTTAGGGTTAACTGTGCATAAGGCTGGAGCCCTGTTAGTTAACTATCTCCGGGAAGGCATCAAAGACAAGAGCAGATTTCCTCTAGGACATTAGTCCTAACCATGGCGTTAGCAACGAACACCGTCCACCACAGGTAGAATAATATGGATCTGGATGGAAACACTCAAAAGGAAGGATGAAGCTGAATCATAAGATACCCACAGGGTTTCTCAGAATTGTTTTTAAAGACACCTGTTACAGAATTCAAAAATATTGTAGGTAAGGCCATTGGCAGCTTCTCTAGATTTTACCTTGCAAGTGGTACAGGCTATCTCCAGACTGCACAAAGGGTCTTTTAACGAAGCACTGAACGCAAATGGACTCCTCGGAATGGGGGGGGGGGGCGCAGCACTTCATCTACTTCTCAAATGTGACCTTGCTAAGGCTGCTCTGCTCATGTGACTTTTGATCTATTTTTAAGGTTAAGCAGGAACAAAGAAAAAAGATCTTTTTACTACTAGCAATTCTTTGTTCGGTTTGTTTTTATTTGACTTGACTCGTTTGCTTTGTTTCTCACAACTTACCATGAATTTTTAAAGCTTCCATGTTACATATTTTCCTATGTTACAATACGCTCTGTGTCCTATGTTATACACATTCTCTGTCCTATGTTACACATAGTCCTGTTATACACATTATCTATCCTATGTTAGGCGTACTTGCGTGTGATCCACGCTACCTTTCCTACGCCACCTATACTCCTGCATCACACACACTATCCATCCTATGCTGTACACACCCGATGTTACACAGACTATCTGCCCTGTGTTACACATACCCTTAGCTTGTGTGTTATATATACGCTTATGATACACACACTTTATTCTATGCTATCCATGTGTTATACATATTATGTTATGTTATACATTCTCTATCCTATGTTATACAAATTTCTCTGCTACATATTCTCTTATGAGGAAAAAGTTGTTTGTTTATAATAAAAAAAATTCTCTCAAATACAGATTATTTTCAAAGGACAAATTTTGCGCCATATTTCTTGTATGTAATTACTATTAAATTCAGTAAAGAGAAGCACACAGTAACTGTTGTTTCAGTGAGCTGCGATGTCCCCAGAAGCCCCCAGGTGGCATCTCAGCCTTGTTTCTCCTAAGCTCCTGTGCTCACACAGACAGGACGAGGTCCAGACAAACAAAAACTGCCTTTCTCTAAGGTAAATATGAGCATAAAAGATATTCCGTTCTTAATTTATGTTATCTTGAGCAAGTGCTTCCAATCTGAAATAGCTATGAATTTTAAAATATTTTATTGAAATAAAGTATTTTCAAATGAAATAACTCATAAACCAAAAATTTAAAAATAAAATGCAATTTGTAAAAAATTTGACATAAGAAGTCAATAATGCACACCTTAAATATATACGCACAGTATAAGCTTACTGTCAAATAAATAATCTCAGTGGGAAGTAGTGGTTTCCTTGTAACTGTTATCAATTTGTGGCCTCTAAAAATGTTAATGTTCTAAGCTTATGCTCTCTGATTTTCAAAATAAGAACATTACATGTATACAACTGACAAACATTTTTGCGCTATTTAACAAAACATCAGAATAGACGTGACAGCATACTTTTCAGCTAATATCAAGTAACGGAATTCATATAGTTAAAAAAAAAAACATTTTCAGAGGCTGGCGATATTGCTCGGTAGTTAAGAGCACTTATACATGAGGTGGCTCACAACTTCCTGTAACTCCAGCTCCAGGGATCTGAGCCCCTCAGGCCCCCCCAGGCGCTACTGCACATGTGTACATGCAGGCACTCACCTATACAATAAAAAGAAAATGAAACTTCTAATATATGTCTTCTAACATGTATATATGATATTCCTTAGGCCCTTGATAAATAATATTCAATTGTGAATTACTGTAATGCCTATGAAAAGAAAAATAAATAATATGCTGCTTGGTTAATTACTTTCAGTAAAATAAACTTGTTTAAATTGCCATCCTACATATTTGCATATGTAATGAGCTTATATTTAAGCAATATATAAATTATTTTGAAAGTGTAATTCAAATTCATCAAACCATACTTCAGAAGTAGGTCACCATAATCATTTATATAAAATGATTTTGTAAGGACATTCTTTATTCTCTTTATTTACTAAATAATCAACAATTTAATTGAAAATTCAGTTTGCAATTTAGCTGAAAGTATTTAGTCTTTAATCTTCCCAAGTTCTATGTCCCACTGCTTTCTCATGTCATCTCTAGCATAATATAACAGGATCCAAACAAAATTACATGTTGAGAAGTAATTAAAATTCAACTTGGAAATAGCTTCCTGGGAAGACTCATAACACCTTAATTTTTTTTCTAAAATATTTTTAAGATTTACTCTTTTAAAATTTGTGTGTGCGCATGTGTGTGTTTCTGTGTGTGTGCGTGCCACACATGTGTGCCTACGGAGACCAGCCCTGTGGCTGGAGTCTCAACTGGTTTTGAGAGCCCTCATGAGGGTACTGAAAACCGATTGGGTCCTCTGCAAGAGCTCTTAACCACAGAGCCGCCTCTCCAGCTCCTTTCACTAAACTGTTGGTAGAAGGTCTCTGGTCTGAATTTAAATCAAACAATTAAAATGATTTTTAAGATCTTCTGGTATTTCTCTTCATTTAAATCAGTTTGCTTTTTTAAATTTTTATTAATTACAGTTTATTCACTTTCTACCCCCCTGTGGCTCCCTCCCTCCTCCCCTCCCAATCCCACCCTCCCTCCCCCAAGTTTGCTTTCTTCATGTTAAATGTGAAGTCCATTTCAAAACTATTCCAATTTTAGGAAGATTTTTTTCACGAGTTTCACTAGTTTTGTTGTTGTTGTTATTGTTGCTTTATTTTATTTGGTTTCGTGATGATAAAACTGAAACTAAGACCTCACCACTGACAAAGTCCAGACCTTCTAGTAACCTTTTTTAAACTTTTTAT
>JAQQSO010006174.1:0-11489 GCA_028658305.1 Pachyuromys duprasi
TCTCACCGTAGGAGTTCCGCTCACCTGGCACTCACAATGCTGGCGTTTTAGGTCCCAGAGTTCAGTCTCGTGGTCGCTGCGTTGTTTCTGCTCTCCTACTCCTCAGACACAGTGTTCTCTCGTGGCAGCCATCTTGGATCCCCGAGCAGTGATTCTTAATATGTAGTCTACCTAAAGTTTGGCACTTCCTGCCATTTCTCTTCATTGTTTGGTTGGTTAGATGGGCCATTGGTTAGCTTTTGGGTTTTGTTTTAATTGGTGTGTGTTTTGCATTGGTGGAGCTGATGCCCAGAGCTTCAGAGATGCTTGGCAAGTTCCGTATCACTGAGCTACATGCTCAGTCTTCCTTCTCTGTCCCCCCTCTCCCTTTCTTTCCTCTCTAATCCATTCTTTTTGTTTTGAGACACAGTCCCACCCTGTACATTAAGCTGGTTTCAAACTTGAGCATCTTTCTTTACACAGTCTCCCAAAGGCTGGGATTAGGTATGTGCCGTCACACCAAGCTAAGATTTATGATTGCCATTGTGAAAAATCAACTTACCTTTTTGCTTATCAATTTATCTAATCTTAGTAGGACCTATGGTAGTGCAACTTTTAGGAGAAAATGTATGTTTAAGCAGTTTTGTTCCCTTATCTCCAGCTCTGAGATTTTTATTTAAGCCTACAGTTCAGTAAACACACACATACATAAGATGTTTGGCCTTCATATGCACACACACACATGCACTTGTACACATAAATTTTTACCCATATGCGCAGCCCACACACCCACAAATTTATACACATAAGACTTAATAGTCCACTAGGCTATTATTTCTACATACATAAGAAATATTGTTTAGTCACAGAATACTATCTCCAAGCCTTGAAACTGTTACTTCTTACATTACGGCAATTACACAAGTTCAGGAGATCATCCTTATCTATAACTTTAGGAGCTAACCAAAGTGATTCCTGAGAGTACTTTCAGCACTGTGTTGTATGTTACTTCACCATCTCTAATCTTATTGAATAGTCTCAATTATTTATGAGCAGAGTTAAAAGTACATTGAAATATCTTCATTTTTTTTCTGACTCTTATGTGTATGTTTCTGTAATATGTATGTGTATGCTCACATATGTCTTCGAAGTTTTTGTAGTCTATTTTAATAAAACTTCTAGTGGAGAAGTCACTTTTATAGAAGTATTGGATGTATATTGAAGAAGAGATTTAAAACAAACGTTAGCAAACTGAAGATATTATTTGAAAATATTTGCTATATGTTAAGCAAGTTGTCCAGTGTTTTTAAAAGTTTATCTTAATTTTTCATTAGTAGTTAATTCTAACAATCAAGCCTTTACAATTACAGCTAAATTTCAATGATTAAAAATATATATCTAAGGTCTGTGAATTTCTTCACGAATCTTCTTTACCTTGATATATCAGTGGACTAGTGGAGGGGCATAAACGGGAAGAAAGAGGAAGGGTGGGACATGGAGGAGATGAGGGGCGGGGCTACAGCAGGGATTCAAGGTAAGTAAATTGTAAGAAATAATAATAAGAATAAATAAAAATTAAAAATAATCTCAGAAATAAAAACGAATGATGACATTTGCTGGTGTGGATGTGGGGAAAGTATAATGTTCATTTCCTGGTTGTAGGAGTGTACAATGATGCAGCCACCAATGAAATCAGTGTGACTATTTCTCACATTTCTAGAAAACAGATCTACACATGATCCAACGGCATCACTCTGGGGCATACATATATTCACAGACCTCTGTATACTATTATAGAGATATCTGTTCATCCATGTTTATTGCTGCTCTTGTCAGGAAATGGAAACAACCTAGATTTTAATCAATTGTTGAATGTATACTGAAAATGTTCATATTTAAATAATGTAATATTACTCAGCTGTTAAGACTAATGAAATTATATATTTTCAGCTAAAAATGAAATAAAATTTAAAAATGTTATCATATTATTAAGAAAGTTTTTGCAATATCAAGATCACCACCCAGGACTGAGCATGTAGCTCACTGATAGAAAAGTTGCTAAGCATGTTCAAAGCTCTGGGCATCATCTCCAGCAATGCAAAACCAAAACCAGATCAAAAGAAAACCAAAAAATTAACCAATGACCCAACCAAATGACCAACCAGTTAACCAACCAACCAATCCAACAAACAACATCAAAAATGTCTATAACCTATTTTTTTTTTCTGAGAAATACTCTTGAATCATAAAATGTGTCATAATGTTCTTCTAAACTTTTAAGGTTTACTTTTTTCTTTTGATCTCATTTGTATTGAATAAGACATGGAAGCCCTTTACATAGAAATCTTTTAAGTTAAAAGTGTGCCCAATATCAAGACAAGTAAACATTTCTGGATAGTTGATGTATATATTTTAAACAGTTGGAGGCCACTGCCATGGTCCTACTTCTGCAGTCCCATCACTGGAGAGATGAGGCAGGAGGGTCAGGAGTTCAAGGTTACCCTCCCTTAGATAGCTGTCTAAGGATACTCTGGACCTGTGTTGGAACAAACAATGTGGCATCAAAACAAGACTTTCATTTTATAATTTAAACATTCTTTTGATTACCTTTGTAGTTTTATTTACATAAATTGATGATGGTGATATGATATCATGATGAAGAGTAAATCACTCATCAGTAGCTTAAAGCTTTACGTTCTTGAATAAAATGGTAGTCTCACAGAGAAAGCTCATTCTGTGGCTTCAGTGGCCTGTTTGTTAACAGAGAAACTCTAATACTGCTTATAGTTTGACTCTTGCAATCTGACTCTTACTGAGTGTGGTCAATGAAAAAGTAGAACATAGACATGGTATGTAGGAAACCATTCTCTCTATGCTAGTACTGTTGAGCTTCTCTGGGGACAAACAATGGAAATGACTATATCTATATCTATCTATCCTATCTATCTATCTATCTATCTATCTATCTATCTATCTATCTATCTATCTATCTATCTATCTATCTGTCTATCATCTGTCTATCTATCTATCTATCTATCTATCTATCTATCTATCTATCTATCTATCTATCTATCTATCTATCATCTATCTATCTATTGTTGGATGTACTTTTTGCTTTGACAAAATGCCTGCACTTTAGTGTACTCGTATTTCTTTTTATAAATTCAACTTATTTAGTCTGTTTAGTATTTCTTGTGTGTATTTGCTTTCAGGGCTGTCCATTTGGTACTGGAATACCAATTATTGGGCTCATACCTGTAGAGGACCATTTCTCCTGTTCTCAACATTGCTTAGTTGTTTGTAGCTCTTGACTATGGTGGGACCCCAAGAGGCTTTCCTCTTCTATGTTAGCATGTCTATTGGAATTGTACTTGTTCAGGTCTTGTTTAGGTAGCATTATTGTTGAGATATGGGCATAGTTTCATGGTGGTTTCTAGGAAAAACATTCTCACTGCAGATTTTCTGGTCTTCTGGCTCTTAAAATTGTTTTAGCCCCCTCTGCACCATGTTCCCTGAGCCTTAGGTTATAGAAGTTGTGTTGTAGATGCATCACTTGGGGCCAGGAACTGAACTTTGTCTGAGGACATAAAGACAAATATTTAGAATGCAATTAGGAATTATGCTGATTCAGTAAATTGGCAGTAGTAGGATCTATGACCTCTCTAGCCCTGGGCTATTGCCTTCAGTAGCAGGCTTGATTTGCCTCATATTGAATAGATCTTAAATCCAATTAGAGAGCTATGAGTGCCACTAGCCCTTAGGGTTAACATTCTATTTTGGTTGTCATTGTGGTTCATAGGAGTTACAGCTGATTAGGACTGTGGGTTGCTTCCCTCTTTCAGCAGCTTGCAGTCAGTTTAAGAACTCAACATAGGAACCTGGATGGAGACTGAAGCAGAAGCCATGGAAGAAGGCTGCTTTCTGGCTTGTTCCTTTTTTTTTAACTTTCTTTTCTTTCTTTTTTTGATACATATTTTTTATCATATTTTTATTTTTATAATGTATTTACTTTATATTCCTTTTGCAGCCCCTCCCTCATCTCCTCCTGGTCCCTTCTCCTTCCCCCATCCCTTTCCACTAGTCCACTGAAAGGAGGAGTCTTCCTCCCCTACTATCTGATCCCCAGCCTATCAAGTCACGTCAGGACTGCCTGGATCATCTTCCCCGTAGGTGGCAAGGATGTCCCACCAGGGAGAAATGATCAAAGAGCAGGCAACTAAGTTCATGTCAGAGACAGCCCCAGCTCTCCTTTCTAGGAAACCCACATGAAGACTGAGCTGCCTATGGGCTACATCTGAGCAGGCAGATCTAGGTCCTCTTTTTGCATGGTCCTTGGTTGATACATCAGTCTGTGCTGGGCCCTTTGGGCCCCCAGATATTTTGGCTTTGTTGATCTCCTTATGGAGTTCTTTTCCCCTCTGGGTCCTTCTATCTCTCCCTTCTTCCATAAGACTCCCTGTGCTCTGCCCAAAGTTTGACTGTGAGTCTCTGCATCTGCTTTGATCCCATGCTGGGTGGAGTCTTTCAGAGGACATGATTTCCTTGTTTTTAATAGCTGAGTAGTATTTCTTGAGTATTATGGATATTAGCCCTCTGTTGGATATAGGGTTGGTGTGAAGATCTTTCCCAGGCTGTAGGCTGCTGTTTTGTTCTGTTGACAATGTCCTTTTTTTAATAGAAGCTTTTCAGTTTCATAAGGTCACATTTATTGTTGATTTTAGAGACTGAGCTGTTGGTGTTCTGTTCAGGAAGTTGTCTCCTGTGCCAATGAGATCAAGGCTCTTCCCCACTTTTTCTGGTTTTATGTTGAGGTCTTTGATTTACTGGGACTTTACTTTTGTACAGTGTGATAAATATGTATCTATTTGCATTTTTTTACATGTAGACATCCAGTTAGACTAGCACCATTTGTTGATACTTTTTTCCATTGTATATTTTTGGCTTCTTTGTAAAAAATCAGGTGTTTGTAAGTGTGTGGATTTATTTCTCAGTCTTCAGTTCAATTCCATTGATCCACCAGTCTGTTTCTATGCCAGTACCATGCAGTTTTTATTATTGTTGCTCTATAGTACAGCTTGAGATCAGGGATGGAGATACCTCCAGAACATTTTTTATTGTAGAGGATTATTTTAGCAATTCTGTTTTTGTTTTGCTTTTTCATATGAAGTTGAGAATTGTTCTTTCAAGGTCTGTAAAGAATTATGTTGGTATTTTGAGGGGAATTGAATCTGTAAATTGCTCTTGGTAGGATGGCCATTTTTAATATGTTAATCCTACTGATCCATGAGCATTGGAGATCTTTCCATCTTCTGTTATTTTTTTCAATTTCTTTCTTCAGAGACTTGAAGTATTTTTTATAAAAGTCTTCCACTTGCTTGGTTAGAAGTATACCAAGGTACTTTATGTTATTTGTGGATATTGCGAAGAGTGTTGTTTTCCTAATTTCTTTCTCACCCTCTTTGTTTGTCTTTTGTATACAGGAAGGCTACTGATTTTTTTTTTTTTTTAGTTAATTTTGTATCTAGCCACTTTGTTGAAGGTGTTTATCAGCTGAAGGAGTTCTCTGTTAGAATTTTTGGGGCCACTCATGTATACTACCATATCATCTGTCAATAGTGATACTTTGACTTCTTCCTAATTAGTATTTCCTTGATATCATTTAGTTGTCTTATTGCTCTAGCTAGGACTTCAAGTACTATATTGAAGAGATACGGAGAAAGTGAGCAGCCTTGCCTTGTCTCTGATTTCAGTGGGATTGATTTAAGTTTCTCTTTGTTTAGTTTGATGTTGGTTATAGGCTTGCTGTATATTGTTTTTACTATGTTTAGGTATATGCTTTATATTCATGATCTCTCTAAGACTTTAAATATGAATGGGTGTTGGATTTTGTCAAATGCCTTTTCAGCATCTAAGAAGATGATCATGTGTGTTTTTTTTTCTTTCAGCTTGTTTATATGGTGGAGTACATCGATGGATTTTCATATATTGAATCAGTCCTGCATGCCTGGGATGAAGCCTAACTGGTCATGGTGGATTATATCTTTGATGTGTTTTTGAATTCTGTTTGCCAGTGGTTTATTGAGTATTTTTGCATCAATGTTAATAAGGGAAATTGGTCTGAATTCTTTTTCTTTGTTGGGTCTTTGTGAAGTTAGGCATCAAGTTGACTGTGGCCTCATAGAGTTTGGTAATATTCCTTCTGTTTCTATTTTGTGGAATGGTTTTAGGAGCATTGGTATTAGCTCTTTTTTGAAGGACTGGTAGAATTCTGCACTGAAACCATCTGACCCTGGACTTTATTTTATTTTATTTTATTTTAGAGACCTTTTTATGGCTGCTTCTATTTCTTTAGGGGATATAGGACTATTTAATTTATTTACTTGATCTTGATTCAACTTTGGTAAGTAGAATCTTGAGAAAATTGTCCATTTCATTTAGATCTCCAAATTTTGTGGCATATAGGCTTTTGAAGTGAGACCTAATGATTCTTTGTATTTCCTCAGGTCTGTTGTTATGTCCCTATTTTCATTTCTGATTTTGTTGATTCGGATAGTGTCTCTCTGCCTTTTAATTTGTTTGCCTAAGGGTTTTTCTATCTTGTTGATTTTTCTCAAAGAACCAGCTCTTTGATTTTGTTGATTCTTTCAATTGTTCTCTTTGTTTCTAATTTATTGATTTCAGTCCTGTGTTTGATTATTTCTAGCTGTCTACTCCTCTTGGGTGTGCCTGTTTCTTTTTTTTCCCTAGGGCTTTCAGGTGTGCTGTTAAGTTGCTTGTGTGAGATGTCTCCAATTTCTTTATGAAGTCACTTATTGCTATGAACTTTCCTCTTAGCTTTCATTGTGTCCCATAAATTTGGGTATTTTGTGTCTTCATTTTCATTGAATTCTTTAATTTCTTTTTTTATTTCTTACCCAGTTGTTCTTGAGTAGAGAGTTGTTCAGTTTCCATGCTTGTATAGGTTTTTTTGGTATTTCTGTTGTTGTTGAGGTCCAGCTTTAGTCCACAGTGGTCTGATAGAATACAGGGTTATTTCAATCTCGTATCTCTTGAGGCTTGCTTTGTGACCAACTATATGGTCAGTTTTGGAGAAGGTTCTGTGAGGTGCTGAGAAGAAGAAGGTATATTCTTTTGTGTTTGGGTGAAAAGGTCTGTAGATTTCTGTTATGTCCATTTGATTCATTAGTGTCATTATTTCTCTGTTTAGTTTCGTTTTGTTGACCTGTCCTTAGTGAGAGTGGGGTGTTGAAGTCTTCCACTATTAATATGGGATTTATGTGTGGTTTAAGCTTCATTAATGTTTTGTTTTTTTGTTTTTTTGTTTTACAAATGTGGGTGGTGTATTTGGGGCATAGATGTTCAGAATTAAGATGTTTTCTTGGTTGAATATTCCTTTGATGAGTAAGAAGTGACATTCCTCGTCTCTTTTGATTAATTTTGGTTGAAAATCTATTTTATTAGATATTAGAATGGCAACTCCAGCGTGCTTCTTGGGTCCATTTGCTTGGAAAACCATCTTCCAGCCTTTTATACTCAGGTAATATCTATCTTTGTGGCTGAGGAGTGTTTCTTGGATGTAGCAGAGTGATGGGTCCTTTTTATTCATCCACTTTTTTAGTCTTTGTCATTTTGTTGGAGACTTGAGTCCATTGATGTTGAGAGATATTAATGAGCAGTAAATGTTAGTTCTTTTGCTTTGTATTTGTTGTGGTAGTGTGTTTGTATGCTGGTCTACTTTTGGTTTTGCTGTAGTGAAGTTATTTATATCCTGTGTCGTTTCTTTAAATAATTTTATTTTTTATATTAATCTCAGGTTATTTACTTTGTATCCCAGCTGTAGCCCTCTCCCTCATTCCCTCCCAATCCCACTCTCCCTCCCTCATCTCCTCCCTGCCCCTTTCCAAGTCCACTGCTAGGGAAGTTCCTCCTTCCCTTTCATCTGACCCTAGCTTATCAGGTATCTTCAGGACTGCCTGCCATGTCCTCCTCTGTGGCCTAGAAGGCTGCTCCTCCCTCGGGGAGGGGGAGGTCAGAGAGCCAGCCATTGAGTTTCCTGTTCCCTTTACTAGAGTATCCACTTGGATACTGAGCTACCATGGACTACATTAGAAAAGGGGTTCTAGGTTATATCCATACATGGTCCTTGGTTGGAGAAACAGTCTTATAAAAAAACCCTGTGCCCTGATATATTTGGTCCTTGTGGAGCTCCTGTCCTCTCCAGGTCATACCAACTCCCCCTTCTTTCATATGATTCCCTGCACTCTTTCAAAGGTCAAAGGTTTGGTTATGAGTCTCAGCATCTGCTTTGATACACTGCTAGGTAGAGTCTTTCAGAGGCCCTCTGTGGTAGGCTCCTGTCCTTTTGCTTGTTTTCTTCTACTTCCAATGTCCATCCCATTTGTCTTTCTAAGTGAGGATTGATCATCTTAACCTGGGTCCTCTTTCGTGTTTATCTTCTTCATTTTGTACAGATTTTAGTATGTTTATCCTATCTTATAGATCTAGTACCCATTTATAAGTGATATATACCCTGTGTGTCTTTCTGCTCCTGGGATACCTCACTCAGGATGATCTTTTCTAGATCCCACCATTTGCCTGAAAAATTCATGATTTCCTTGTTTTTAATTGCTGAGTAGTATTCTATTGTGTAAAAGTACCACAATTTCCGTATCCATTCTTCAACTAAGGGACATCTGGGTTGTTTCCAGGTTCTGGCTGTTATGAATAAAGCTGCTACAAACATGGTTGAGCAAATGTCCTTGTTGTGTACTTGAGCATGCCTAGGAGTGGTATAGCTGTATCTTGAGAAGCACTATTCCTAATTGTCTGAGAAAGTGCCAGAATGATTTCTAAAGTGGTTGTACAAGTTTGCATTCCCACCAGCAATGGAGGAGGGCTCCCCTTTCTCCACAACCTCTCCAGCATGTGTTGTCACTTGAGTTTTTGATCTCAGCCATTCTGATGGGTATAAGTGAAATCTCAGAGTTGTTTTGATTTGCATCTTTCTGATGGCTAAGGATGTTGAACATCTTTTTAAGTGTTTCTCTGACATTCTATGTTCTTCTGGTGAGAATTCTCTGTTTAGCTCGGTACCCCACTTTTTAATTGGATTGCTTGATTTATTACCTTTTAACTTCTTTAGTTCTTCTCGATATCAGCCCTCTGTCAGATATAGGGTTGGTGAAGATCCTTTCCCAGTCTATAGGCTGTCGCTTTGTTCTGATGACAGTGTCCTTTGCTTTACAGAAGCTTTTCAATTTCATGAGGTCCCATTTATTGATTGTTACTCTTAGAGCCTGTGCTGTTGGTGTTCTCTTCAGGAAGTTGTCTCCTGTGCCAATGAGTTCTAGGGTCCCCACTTTTTCTTCTAACCGATTTAGTGTATCTGGTTTTATGTTGAGGTCTTTGATCCACTTGGACTTTAGTTTTGTGCAAGGTGATAAATATGGGTCTATCTTCATTTTTCTGCATGTAGACATCCAGTTGTACCAGCACCATTTGTTGAAGATGCTGTCGTTTTTCCTTTGAATGGTTTTGACTTTTTTGTCAAAAATCAAGTGTTCATAGGTGTCTTTTTGGGTGTGGCTAACTTTCTTGGGTGGTAGTTTTTCCTTTAATATCTCCTGTAGGGCTGGGTTTGTGCATAGATAGTTTAAATTTTGGTTCTGTCATGGAATATCTTGTTTCCACCATCTACAGTGATTGAAAGTTTTGCTGGGTGTAGTAGTCTATCCTGGCATCTGTGGTTTCCCAGGCTTTGCAAGATGTCTACTCAGACCCTTCTGGCTTTTATGGTCTGTGCTGAGAAGTCAGGTTTGCCACTGTATGTCACTTGGCCTTTTTATTTTGTTCCTTTTAATATTTTTCTTTGTACATTTAGTGTTCTGGTTATTATGTGATGGTATTATGTATGGTCTAATCTAGTTGGTGTTCTGTAGGCCTCTTGTATGCATATAGGCATCTCTTTCTTAAGATTGGGAAAATTGTCTTCTCTGATTTTGTTGAAAATATTTTCTGGGCCTTGGAGTCAGAAATCTTCTTTCTTCTATTCCTATTATTTTTAGGTTTCTTCTTTTCATGGTGTCCTTGATTTCTCGAATGTTTTGTGTCAGGATTTTTTTTGATTAAACATTTTCCTTGATGGAAACATCAATTTCTTCCATTGTGTTTTCTACAACTGAGATTCTTTTCTCCATCTCCTGTATTCTGTTTGTGATGCTAAACTCTGTAGTTACTCTTTTATTCCCTAAGTTCTCCCTCTCCAGGATTTCTTCAGTTTGTTCTTTCTTTAATATTTCTATTTCCGTCTTTGGATTTCCTTCATCTGTTTGTTTGTATTTCTTGCCTTTCATTATATGATTTGTCCAATTCCTTCACCTGTTTGTTTGAATGTTCCTGTATTTATTTCATTAATTTAATTAGTTCCTCTCTCAAGGCCTTGATCTGTTTGACTGTGTCTTCTGTTTTTTTTTTTGTTGTTGTTGTTTTGTTTTGTTTTTTGTTTTTTTTTACAGATTTTATATGTTTTCTTTGTTATCATCTTTGTAAGCAGAGATTTAAAGACATTTTCTTGTGTTTCAGTTGTGTTAGGGCATCCAGTGCTGCTTGCCTTTGGATAACTGGGTTCTGGGAATGCCATATTGCTTTGGCTTTTTTTGATTGTGTTTTTACGTTGGCCTTTAGCCATCTGTTTGTCCCTGCTGTTAGATGTTAGATCCTGTTGCCTAAGAGAGTTCTGTGGTATGAGCCTTGGGCAGGAAGCTGTTTTTTCCTGTAGAAGCCCTTCTCAGATTGGTGGGAATGATCTAGGACTGGTGGGTGGTTCTCAGGGAATTTCCTGTGGGTCTCCTCAGATGTTTAATCCTGGGTACCACGTGAATTCCTCAGGAGCTCAGGCATTCTCATTTTGAAGAAGAAAGTCCTGGAGCCAGCTGCCTGGCCACTAGCTTTCTTCATCTGGACTTAGTGCGCTCAGGCACTTTGCTCAGACACTGTGTTTGCTGAGCACAGACTTTTTAGAGAATCTGTGAGCTCAGAGGTCCTGTTGGTCTCCTTGCAACCGTGGATTGAGCCTTGAAACCATGTCTGGGGTTGTTTCTTTTGGTCTGGTGTATCAGGGCCCCTGAAGTTGGAGCTGCTTGCTGGCTCAGGATGGTGAGAGTGGGCCCCGAGTTTGAACAGGTTTGATTAGGCCCCGTCTTCTCAATCAAATTCAGCAGAGCTCAGAAATAAACCATGTGACTTCAGAGCTTTCTGGGAGTGGTTTAAGAGATTTGTTGAAATTGCATGCATTGATACCAACCCTTGTTTTCCCTCTGCTCTCACAGAAGAGGGGTTGATTTCTAAAACATTTTCCCACCAGCATTGCATTCCCACCAGCAATGGAGGAGGGTTCCTCTTTCTCCACGACCTCTCCAGCATGCGTTGTCACTAGAGTTTTTGATCTTAGCTATTCTGGTGGGTGTAAGGTGAAATCTCAGGGTCGTTTTGATTTGCATCTCCCTGATGGC
>JAQQSO010006175.1:0-11489 GCA_028658305.1 Pachyuromys duprasi
TTCAAACAGTTGAATATTGTCGGGTGCTAATGTATATCACAGAAAAAATCTCTAATTCAAACCTAGGTAGTTCTAAAAATTTATGCTGTCTCTGTCTCTCTCCATGTCTATATCTCTCTATGTATCTAACTCTCTAGCTATCCATCTATCTATCTGTGTGCATGTTTCTGTCTGTGTGGCATCATACATGCATGCATACGAATGTGGTGTCTTCCCTCACTTTGCATGATCATTAATTTCCTTAGTATAGCTGTCTCCACACTACTTTGAGTGAAGCTACCACAGCTCTGCTGCCTCATATGTACCCATTAAAGTCCACACACAAAAGTACAGGGGCTATTTTTAATCATGAGCTGCAGAGAGTACCCTTAACCACTTGGCAAAGAACTGCCTGTTTCTCGACTTAGAGCTGATCCTTTAGAGATGTGTGGCTCACCTAACTGACAATGCCCACATTATTTTATCATCACTTTCAGGAGTCATGGCTAGCGTACTGATGATTGTAGCATTAAGCATTTTCCTTTCAACCCTGATTGAGGAACAATGTGGTTAAATAAGTGGAGCATAAAGTTGGTCCTTTCTTTTTAATACACTGGGAATTGTTGTGCCTTTAGAGAGAATCTTTAGAAAGTCTAGAAGCAAACAGCTTCCCCTCCATTTTATCCACTATAGTTGTATGAATTTATTTTTTTATTTTATTTTATTTGCTTTTCATAGATCATTTAGTTACAGAAAATATCAAAATCAAGCTTTCTGGGAATTGAAGGCATACAACTACCAGATGCCTGTGTAAACCTTGCTTAGCTCATTCAACTCAGGTCAGCAGGACACCAGATACTCTGAAGATATGTTATGGAAAAGAAAGGCTGTCTTGGTAATGGTGGTAACTAGGATAGACGTTGAAGACTCAATCCACATTCTAAGGCCTTAGTAAAATGAAGGATGGTTACAGAAGAACAGGTCAGATTGAGAAGAGAAAGCAGTGTTTCCCAGTACTCAGCTCAGAACAGTATAATGTGCCTTCAGTGATGATGTCTAAGGTCTAGCATAGGAGGTGAAGGACTAGAGGAGCAGAGACATCTTAGCCTCGAAAATGTGCAGGGCTTTATGTTAGGGCAATGGTGTCATGTGAATATACTACAGAAATAATTACTAGAAATTTTACTGTAGGTAGTATAATATAAAACCATATTATAAAACCAAAATAACTAGAATAATAGAAAAAGAACCAAGTTTTAAGGTGAGAAAAAGAGGAAAATTAACTTTTAATTAATAACATTGTTATTTGCCTGTATCTGTAGACCTAATGAATGGAGAGATGTCCAGGGTAGAAAGAGATGCTCTTTGAGAGACCCTCCTTTGCGCGTGATAGTGAAACTGCTGATGATGCACCATCATGGTGAGGATAGAAAACTGATTTTCATTTGGAATATCTTTATTTGGCTACAAGATTGGAAAGATTCTTTGGAACCCAAAATTCTGTTCTATAAAACCAAGCTTATTTGCAGTTGTGGCAATCCTGCAGGCATCCAGTCAATAACTGAACGCTGGTCCATGCCACCTGATACATTGCCAGGAGAGGAAGACTAATTCACTGTCCCTGGCCATTTTCCTAGTACGGAAAGAATCTCAATTCATTTTTACTTGCTAAGCTCAGTAGCAAATTCAATGTTTTGGTAATTAATTTCCCAATTTAGTTTTATAATGTGTGAAGTGACCAAGGCTGGCTTTGGACTCACTAGGGAGACAAAGATGAGAATTTCTGACCTTCCTGTTTCACATCCCAAATGTTACGGTTGTAGGTACAGGCAAACTACACCAAGCTTTTGGAGCACTGGAGATGTTGCCCAGAGCACTATGTATGATCAAGTGCTGTGAATTGAACTTCATTTTCTTCCCTAACTTTTATTCTTAAAAGAAAAATTAGAGACTACCATCAAAATATCAAAGGCATTGTCTGAAATTTCCAAATATGCTATTATTTTTCTAAAAATCTTTATCTAGTTATATATATTATTATAAAACATAGTTTTGGGACAATTTTGAACTTAAAATGTCTTTTAGGGTGAAATGAGATTCAAACACTAGAAAATGATGAAAGAGTTAAAAATGAAATAGCTGACTTTCATAACATAGAAAGAGAACATCTAGAGAGGCTCATTACACAAATAAAACATAATTCTTTATGAAGGTCTCTACAATATCTGTTTAAAAGTGAACTGTACTATTCTTTAATTTTAAACTTGACACAGCTTAGAGTTACCTGAAAGGGAGTCTTGACTTGGTGGAACTATAACTGAAATTGGCCTGTGGGTTATCAAGTTGATGGTTAATTGATGTAGAAGGGCCAAGCCCACTATTGGTAATGCCATTTCATGAGTTATTAGTCTAGAGCTGCACATGACAGCTAGCTAAAGCTTATAAACCTGTGAGTGAGCCAGCTGGATGATTTTCTTCTTAGTTTCTACTCGAGTTCCTGCCATGTCTTCCTTCAACTGTGACCTGGAAGTGTTTACTGGCTTGAATGAGAAATGCTTGGGTATTTGATCACTTTGTCCTATTTGCTGGTGTAGTTTGTGAGTTATGGAATCATTAGAGGGTAAAGTCTTGCTGGAGAAAGTACATCACTGGAAGTAGGCTTTAAATGATTTTTCTTTTTTTTAATTTTTATTAATTACACTTTATTCACTTTGTATCCCCCAATAAACCCCTCCCTCCTCTCCTCCGAATCCCACTCTCCCTCCCCCTTCTCCACACATGCCCCTCCCCAAGCCCATTGATAGG
Source organism: Pachyuromys duprasi (assembly GCA_028658305.1). Taxonomy (NCBI): domain Eukaryota; kingdom Metazoa; phylum Chordata; class Mammalia; order Rodentia; family Muridae; genus Pachyuromys; species Pachyuromys duprasi. The sequence continues at coordinate 2,785 of JAQQSO010006175.1, forward strand.
GGAGGTCTTCCTTTCCTTCCTTCTGATCCTAATCTATCAGCTCTCATCAGGAGTGGATGCATTGTCTTCCTCTGTGGCTTTAAATGTTTATAGTCTTACCCTACTTCCAGATCTAATCATTTTCTATGTGTGGATGGAGATATGGCCTCTAAGCTTCCTGCTCATCCCTGCTGCCTGCACCCCCATCATTTTGGGAAATCCTTCTGGCACTTTAACTCAAACAAAGTCTTTTTTTAATAATTCATGATGTTGTATCACTTAAAAGTAATACAACCATTAAATCAAACTCTTTTCTCCCCTAAGATGTTTATGGTTAAACTGCCTTAGCACATCCACAGAATGAAAAATGTTCCATTGAGAAGCGAAATGTTTCACAAAATATTCAGAAACAGGTGTCAGAATTAAATCATAGAAAAGTTCTTTGAGGAATTTTGAGTTGGAAGATGTATGGAAATTAAGGAGTGAAGGGATAGCAATGTGTTCAGCATAAATGAGCAGAGAGCATGACGATGCTTACATTTTTCTATTGGTACCCAAGTCTGATTTCAGGCCCACCTCTATAAGGTGTGGTAGATCATTTATAGCTGAATGTGACCTGTTCAATGACCCTCTTCTGATACCAAATCTTCTCAGGCATAAATTCCTATCCCTAGTGCTAAATTTTCTGGAAAATTTATATTCTGACTTCTAAGGAGTTAATATTCTTCAGCTTCTCACATGTACCACCTAACACGGCTTTATAGACCTCGTCAGTGATACTTCAGGGATGACAGCTCCGGAAACATCCATCAAATCAATGTTTAAGCAGTATACAAAAGGTTCTTTCTGAAGAGCAAAAGTGAGGTTCAAGTCGTGTGGATCCCATACTAAGATAACTGAAAGGATAACTTACACTTACTAGGTATTATGATAGGGGAAGAAACCAAAGTAGCATTTATTTTTATCTGTTTTATGTAATTCTAACTATATCTAGAAGTACATTTTAGACAATAAGGGTGTCTTAAATCTAGTACCTAGGTCAGAAATGAATGCAAATCTACAAAGGTAATAAAAAGCCAGGAGGATCACAACACAAGTTCAAGGCCATCCTGAACTGCCTAATCAGTTTATGACTATCATAAAAGCCCCGTTGAAACAGATAGTGAAAGAGAGTGAGGAAAATAGAAAGGAAGCAAAGGATGGAAAAAGGAAGGGAGATAGAAAGAGAGAAAGAAAATGTATGATGGAGAAAAGGAAAGAAGGATTGAGGAAGGAGGAGAGGGAGGAAGGAATAAAGGAGGAAATGAAGGAAAGAATGAGGAAATAAGGGGAAAGGATGGAATAAGGGAAGGAAATGAGGAAGGGTTGGAGAAAAGAAGAGATGAAGAAAGGAAGGAGGAAGGATTTGAGGAAACATGGAATAAAAGGTTAGAGGAAGAGAATGAGAAAGAAGGAAAGAAGAGTTAGAGGAAGGAAGGGAAATGTATCTTGAGCTAACTCCCTTCTTTGTCCATACTTTATTCTGCTTTTTATCTAATTTCTATTCTTCAAAAAACTATTTTGGCTTATAGTAAAAAAAAAATCTGTCCCAGTAATATTTCTCATGTGGTTGAAGTGCTCTTGCAGCCAATTTTCTCTGAATTGATGAGAAGAAACATTTTGCAAATAAATACCCAGGCGCTGAAGTTTTTCATCAGAGAAAGCCTTGGAACTAGTAAAGTGTATGCAATTATAAACTCCATTGTTAAATCACAACACACCTCTAGCACCCTAAAGTGTCAATCTTAATAGGCAGTATATTCTTCAAGAAGTCAAGTGCTCTGCTAACAATATTGAACCAAATCATCAGAATTCAAACACAGGACGATAAAATGTGAGAATCCATCAGTAGAGTGCACAGTGGGCTGCAGCACATAGATTAATGGGGAGCCTGTCAAGTATTTTATTGTACACTTCAATCATTGAAACATATGTGTTGATTTGCTCTTAGTTGTAAAAGATACAAAATAAATTAAAGTCAGTACACCTCCAACATTAATAAAGCATTTGGTTACATAATATCAATAAATCACATGTGCAGAGTAAAGAAAATCATATCCAATGCATTCCTCAACCCCCAACAAGCTGAGGACTAAAATGGCCTCTTCCTAGGGAATCATCCTGACTGAGTGTGACAGTGAAGAGCCACTGTTAAAAGTCTTTGAAAAAAATCTCAAAATATAAAGATATACAAGCTGTAAGCCTTGAATAAATCTGCATCTGTAGCTAGCATCAGTCCCATTCTTTTAAAGTTCCATATATGAGACTTCCTTTGTCCTAAGCCTGTGCCGATACTCTGTCACCTGAAAAGCAATTTTCAGTGTTTCCTTTGAAGTATGTCATAAAAAGTCAGGAGATGAAAATTCATAGCAAAGAAGTTATGGGATAAATAAGTACATTTCTTTCTCTCTTCCCTCTCCTCCTCTTTTGTGCATGTGTGTGTTTCTCTGTGTGTGTGTGTATTTCTGTCTTTGGAGTATATGCTCATAAACATGCTCACATGGTAGGTATACAAAGAGAGAACATCCTTCAAGGGTTAGTTCTCTCCTCCCTCCTTATTGAGGAGAGTCCTCTCATGATTCTGCTGCAATGCTGTATAGTTCAGGATAACTGGCTGACAAGCTTCCAGACAATATTCCTCACATCTGTCCACCTCACATTTCAGCATAGGACCCCTGGATTGTAGTTGCAAACTGTAACATCTGACTTTCTATATGTGTTCTTGAGATAGATCTATGGTCATCAGGCTTATAAGGATTCACCTCATTTCCTCTTTATTGAGCAGTAGGAAAGCAGAAAAGCTGTGATGATTTTTTTATAGCCTTTAATACTCAAGGTCAACTAAACCCATCATACTGACTTTTACTTGAGTCCTGAGGACTGGATCTCAAGTCTTTACGTTTGCATAATATGTACCTTTTCCACTGACCCATGTCTCTAGCCTGCACATTAGTTTTATCAAGGGGTTATACTTTATTCGTGCTTTGATTTGCAAGATTTACTTGCATTTCAAAATTACATTCAATCTTGTACCAGAATTCAAATCTCATGCAAAATATATTCATATCGATATGAGAGTGAGCATACATATCTTGTTCTTTGGGAATTCATTTTTACCATAATTATAAAACAATATAATTGTTCCATAGCAATTCCATAGCGAAGATACAGTCAGGATGCTCTCAGAATATGTTATGTTGTATCTTATTGTGAACATAGTGCTTGGGCATGAGGATATTCTCCTCATGAAATCAAAAGGTGAAGTTTCTCTCTGATGATAAAGATAAAAACTTTCTTGGAAGAGAATGAATTATCTCTGTTCTTACACAGAGCAGGAAACATACACCTTGAACTAGAAAGGGCACTCAGGTTAACAGTTTCCAGAACATTTGTTTTAATTATTGAAAGTTGATTTGTATCTACCAGGAAATGAACTCCATTTTGCCTTTAATAACTTTCAAATAATGAACCTATTTCCGAAGGCAATGAGCTTCTCAGGAACAAAACTGCTCAGAAGTCCAGTAGTAGCTTGGGGTAATTGCTGGAGGGTTTCAAACTTGCCTGACTATATCCCTATGATTTTAGAAAGATGCTTCAAGAGAGAAAAACATTCCTGGGAATTTGTCCTTAGGGAAGGCAGACTCTATAAGCTCTGCTATCCTACCTCACTACAGGTTTTTCAGTGTCCTTTGCAAGAAGAATATAAATACCTTGTTATTTGCTCAGATCCCTTTTTAGATATGAAAAGACTTATTTTTCCCTAGGTTCTGAGAATGTGATCAATATTCTGACTTCTGAACCAATCAGGGTCTTACGTATTTCTTTCATTGCTGTGAAAACGCCTGAAAAATGCCACTTAAGGTTAGAAGAGTTATACTGGCTCACAGGTCAAAGGCACAGTTTGTTTATAGCAAGGAAGACATGGTCACAAGAATGTGAAGCAACTGGCCATTGTACCAACCAACCAGGAAGCAGAGTGATCAATTTGCTTTTTCTTTTTTGTTAATTGCAAGATCCCAGCCCATAAAATTGTGCTACCCGCATTTAGAGTGTGTCTTTCTGCTTCACTTAACCCAATCTAGGAATCCTAACTCCCATCCCAGACATACCTAGAGTTCAGTTACATAGGTGACTCTAGATCCCTTTTAAGTGAAAGTCCATATTTCTCTTCATACCACCCTTACCTTTCATTTATTTGACTAAATTGTGGAGTTTGATAAATCAACAATGGTTTGGGCAAAGCAAACTCTTGGATGCTAAACTAGACAGTAACAGCTAACACAGTCAATACCAATGAAACATCAAGTTTGAGGGATTTTTTTTCTTTTATTCCATTTCATATTGTAAAATTATTAAGTGACTACTAAAGAAAAAGCAGATAAACATGAAGATGACAGTTCATTAAAAAGTATGATTTTCAGATATAGGTAGCAGTGATTTCCCCCTGAATAGCCTTGTTCATTTGCAAGAACATTATTCCACACTGTGCAAACTATGTTTTAAAAGATTTGTTTTCAATCATATGTATGTCTGTGTGTCTGTTATGTGAGTATGTGAACTTGAGGCCAAAAGAGAGAATTGGATCCCTTGTTTTCGGAGTTGCAGTCAGTTGTTATACTCCTGACATGGGTGTTTGGAATCTTACATCAGGCGTAGGAACTGAAATGAAACCCTCTGCAAAGAACACGAAGTACTCTTAACCTCTGGGCACTTCTCCAGCTCCACACACCCATTTCTTATTCTGTGCAAAATAATCACTATCTTCCCTCACTAAGCATTTCCATAAAATGCAATTTTAAAAGCCAGGCAGCAGTTCATCCTTCATGTGTGTTGTAATTCATTTAAACTCTCCCATTGTTTAATATTTGAGCTACTAATATGATCAATGTAACATTTTCAAATGGCTCTTTTAAAAGACTCAATCATTTAAACTGGTAATTTTTTACAAGTATTTCAGAGGAGGCTAAAATGACTACTCATTTAGTAGTCAAAAGCTGGTTGATGATGCCAGCTTTTAGAAATATGGACAGAAAGGTTGCAAACTTGAGGGCTGCTTGAGCTACATAGTAAGATCCAATATCAAGAACCGAGCATGTCACTCAGTAGTAGAGCATTTACTAACTTGGAAATAGTCTTGAGTTCATTAGCACAACAAAAAGTAGGAAAGCGTAATAGCTATGTGTTTTCTATTATTAAAGAAAATACTGAAACAAAGAATGTTGGTGGCTCATACTGTAATCCTGGGACTTGAGAAGAGAGGGGAAAGGATGGCTGCAAGTTTATGTCAGCCTAAATTTGCATGCATAGTGAGTTTTAGAGTAATCTGGGGTACAGATCAAGACCTGCCTCAAAAAGGTGACACACAGAGTGAGAAAAAGTAGGAGAGGAGGAGAAGAGAAAAGGAGAGGAAAAAGAAAGAGGAGGAAGAATAAAGGACCATCCCTATTTAAAGTTTAGAACAAAGTTATTATTTTAATCAAAAAACTGGTTCTTAGTCCATTGTTCATAAATTTTACAGTCATTTTTTTTTTTAATTCCAGAATAGCTCATCAACAGTAAACAAAGCTTCATACCCACTGGCATTCATGCTCACTCCCTTCTGGGTCTCAATCTCTGAAATTATAGATTTACATCATATCTAAGGGTTTGTCTCTTCTGGACGCTGAAGAAAAATTGACTCAAACAGTGTTTGGCCTTCTGTGTCTAGCTTCTGTCAGTGAGCATGATAATATCTTAATGATTTGTTTATTTTACTTTATGTGTATGAATGTATTGTCTCACATGTGTGTAAGTGCATTAAATGCATGCCTGGAATCTACAGATGTCAGAAGGTATTGGATCACCTAGAATTGAGGTTACCAGTTGTGAACCACCATATGGGTATTAGGGAATGAATCCAAGTTCTCTGCAAAAGCAACAGGGGCTTTTAACCTCTGCATCAGCTATTTAGCTCTCAGGATATTATAAAGTTTCATTTATGTTGTAATAAGCATCAATACATCATTCCTTTCCATGGCTTCAAAGTACTTCATTGTATGGACATACCATAATTTGCTTGTTCATTGTCAGTTGTTGGCCATTTCCTGGCTCCTACTTTTATTATGAATAAGTTTTATATTTACTGGTATACACATTTATGTGTGGATATGTTTCCAACACCTGAGAACATTCTTTTGGGTCATATGCTAACTCATTCATCTATTTAAATCCAATATACTTTTTTTCCAAAATCCCACACACATATTATGTGTTGAATTCATTCTGTTCAGTAGCTACAGCAATTTGAATTTGGCAATAAGAATTTGTATAATTGATTTGACTCTTCTGTTATTAAAATACATTTATTTTCAAAACAGGAAAGAAGAAAAAAGGAGAGGCAAAGAAGAGGAAAAAATAAAAATAGAAAGAAAGTACAGATGGATAGATAAAAGGAAGGAAGGAAGAAAAACCTGAAAATAAAAGTCATTGTCTTTAGAACAATCAACAGTTAGGAAATGAGTAGCTTTGCAAAACCAGTTTATATATGATAATCTGATATCACAGTTATTATAATAGAGATTTGTTAAATTTTCTTAAATTGTGCTATTTAGATGAGTAATTTGGGAAAAACATTTGAGATAGAAGTTTTCAAAATTAATTAACATTTTTATGAAACATCTGTAATTGCATATTTTCAACATCTAAAAAATTCTTTCTTTTTCTTTTTCTTCTTCTTCTTCTTCTTCTTCTTCTTCTTCTTCTTCTCTTTCTTTTGGTTTTTAGAGACAGAATTTTTCTGTGTAGTAGTCCTGGTTGTCCTAGAATAATTTGTAGAGCAGCCTGGCCTCAGATTCACAGAGAAAATTGGATAAATAGCTAGGTAAGTTTTCTGTAATTTTTCTAATAAGTAGATTTTTTTCAGTTGTGTGTCTAGTTTGATAATAAATTTCATAAGTGTGTTTGTATTGTTTCATTAGCTCCACTTAACCCATCAGCACTTAAACTTCATATCTCTATCCTGAGTTTGGTTATGGTCTGCCGATTCTCTTCTGGATAAATGGTTCTTTTCTTGCAGGATTTCTTGCCAAATTGTGCCATCAGTGCTATATGACTAATACAACATGTATCCCTGTTATATCTATATCTCTAAATGAATGTGGTTAGTACTAATATTATTTCTTTAGAGTTTTATAGAACTCACCAATGAAGCCATTTGGTTTTTGAGTATCCTTTACTGGTTGCTTCAATCACTAATCAAGCAAATCTGTAAATTTAAATATGTTTTTTTTTTGAGAATTACAATGTTTTTTTTCTTTTTTAAATTTATTGTTTTATTAATTACACTTTAATCACTTTGTGTCCCAGCTGTAGCCTCTTCCCAATCACACCCTCCCTCATCTCCTCCTATGCGTCTCCTCAAATCCACTGATAAGGGAGATCCTCTTCACTTTCCCTCTGACCCTAGCCTTTCAGGTCTCATCATTACTGGCTGCAATGTCTTCCTCTGTGGGCTGCTAAGGTTGCTTCCCACTCAGGGGGAGGTGATCATATTATTTATTATGGGTCTACCAAGTTGTTGATCTCTTCTTGGTTTAACTTTTACAGTTTAGATGACTTTAGAAATTTATCTATGTGTTTTAGAATTTCCAACACAATGGAGTCCAGTTGTGTAAGTACACCAATAGAATACATATTTCTTTGGAATCAAGAGGAAGACAGTGGAGCCACACCTGATGAGACCTAATAGACTAAGATCAAAAGGAAGGAAAAGAAGACCTCCCCTATCAGTGGACTTGGGGAGGGGTGTGGGTCAAGAAGGGAGAGGAAGGGTGGGATTGGGAGGGGAAGAGGAAGGGAGCTACAGGGGGGATACAAAGTGAATAAAATGCAATTAATAAAATTTTTAAAAAGAAAGACAAAAAGTTAAATTAAAATAAATGTTGGACCAATGACATACAAAATACGATTCATTTTAAGACTGGGCATGAAATAATGAAATTATTTAAAGTCAGAAAAAGGCACATAAGAATAGTGCCGACTGTGTGAAAAAATAAGTCGAGATGATGAGAAGGAAGGGAGATGAAGCTCCAGTCTCCTTGGGGGGCAGTGAGAGAGGCAAAGGGCATCACACCTAGCCAGACTCACGAATCAGGCTCCTTGTAAGCTGCCACTGATAGTGAGCATGCAGAAGGAAGAGGAGATTCCAAGCTTATTCTCCCTGCCCTGGTACCTGTTGTGCTCAGAAACCTATGAAATATGCAAAATCAAATAGGAAATACAAGATCCAAATGAACAGAATCAGAAATGAGAATTACACTGTTAACTTTGAGTATTGCTAAGTGGTGCCCATTTCATTACCATCAAGTTATATGTCTGTTTGTGTGTGTTGTATACATGTATGTACATATATATATATATACAGGATTTTACCCACCTATGCATTAACATGTGGAGGACAAATTCATCTTTAGATATCTTCCAGTATAACTCTCTTTTATTTATCATCTATCTATCTATGTATCTATCTATCTATGTATCTATCTATCATCTATGTATCTATCTTAGTATCTGTGTATTTATCAGCTCTATCTTTTTATCGTCTATCAGTCTACAACCTGTTTGTCTGTCTATCTACCATTTAAATGACTAATTATTTAATTAATTTAGAACCCAAAAATCATTTCAGCTAGGTTGAGAGTCTGGTAAGC
>JAQQSO010006176.1:0-11487 GCA_028658305.1 Pachyuromys duprasi
TACTATTCTGATCTCTATCACCATCCTAGATTCCCATCTGCACACTCCCATGTACTTTTTCCTCAGTAACCTCTCCTTTCTGGACATCTGGTATACCTCTTCTGCTCTCACTCCTATGCTGACCAACTTTGTTTCAGGGAAAAACACAATCTCTTTCTCAGGATGTGCTTCTCAGATGTACTTCTCTCTTGCCATGGGCTCCACTGAATGTGTGCTCCTCTCCATGATGGCCTATGACAGGTATGTGGCCATTTGCAACCCCCTGAGGTATCCCATTATCATGAACAGGAGAGTCTGTGTACAGATTGCAGGCAGCTCCTGGGTTACAGGCTGCCTCACTGCCTTGGTGGAAACTGGACCTGTGATTCAGCTGTCTCTCTGTGGTAACAGCATCATCAATCATTTCACCTGTGAAATCCTGGTTCTCTTGAAAATGGCCTGTGTAGACACTTCCATGGTGCAGTTAATTATGTTAGTGATCAGCATCCTTCTTCTCCCATTGCCAATGCTGCTCATTTGTGTCTCCTATGCATTCATCCTCTCCAATATCTTGAGGATCAGCACAGTGGATGGTCGAAGCAAAGCCTTTTCAACATGTGCTGCTCACTTGACTGTGGTGGTTCTGTTCTATGGGACAGCTCTCTCCATGTACCTGAAGCCCTCATCTGTTAACTCACAGGAAATTGATAAATTTATGGCATTGATATATGCTGGATTAACACCAATGCTAAATCCTATCATCTATAGTCTTCGGAACAAAGAAGTAAAACTGGCTGTGAAAAAGTTGTTGATGAGAAATCCCTTCTGTACTATCTTAACTTCTGTCCTCAAATAATATTAGAAAAGGTACACTCATCTAGATAAATCTTTAACTTTATTGAGAAAACTGCATAATAATACAATCCAAATCCCCAGAAAACACTAATTTTAATTACAATGTCTCCATTATATCCTATATCCTGATTTTCCTCATAAAATGTTTTATGTTAATGAATCATTTATACACAAACTGCTGTCAAGAAAGTAGTTAACATTTATTGCAAATTAGCATGAACTTAAAAATATTGTAACTGCCTGTTCTTTTCTATTTGACCTACTAAATTATCTCACTTCCCAGCTATGGTATAACCATGAAAAGAAGTAATATAACAAGGATGTAGAATTTTGGTCAAGTGAATTTTGAGGTAATATTTTCTCAGTGATTTGAAATTATCTTTGCATTAAAAAGGAAAACATTTTACATTAACATTACGTACTTTCAAGATGTACATATGTATATGTTCATTTATACATGTATTTCATAGAACAAATGCACATCACTGTCTTGTACTCTTTCTAGGTTAAAAGCATTGAAATTTGAAATTTATTTTTTTAGATTTGGTAAGACCAAGTGTGATTGACTGCTTATTTAGGTTGTTTATGTGAAGAAATGGATAAATATCTGAAATAAATCTCATATTATAATATGGTTTTCACAATTATAATTTTATTTATGAGCTGCAACAAAATATTAAAAAATGGGAGAACTTGAATTATGAGTCTAATATCAGAAAAAAATCTCATATTATGCTTCAGTGTCTTAATAAATTCATCAGTTACTCACTCACAATACTATTTTATCATGTTAATAATTGGCCTGTACTTGTAGCTCAATAGTAGAATCGTTATCTAACATATCCAAGGACTTAGATTTAACCCCCACTACAGCTGAAAAAACTTAAAAGCATGTTGCTTAACTGACCATGTAAGGCTGATAAAGTAAGAGCCCCACACTATGTTGTTTACATTTTAAGAGTTGATGCATTTATATAAAATATACTGTTTAAAACATTCATAAGTATATTTAGTATGTGTGAAAAAAAACTACAAATTAGGATGTCACCATGATACAAATTAATGTGTTTTCCTTTTCTTTAAACCCTCCTGGAATCTGAGCACTAATAACGCAGACACATATATTATTTCCTTGAAATTATGTAAATGAGGGCTTCATTTTGTGAAAATGTACTTCTTGCTACCACAGGCATGTCTCCTGTGGGCCTTAGGTTTAAGAAAAGACAGATAATCACATGTAAGTACCAGCCCAGCACTGAGATGAACTCATGAAATCCCAGCACTGATTCTCCCTCAAAATACTGATGAAATAAATGAAGAAATTGCAGAGAGGGAGAGAAAGAGAAAATCAGGAAGGAAAAGGGGGAGGGGAAGAAGGAGGAAGGTATGAGAGAGACCCATACCTGAGCAAGGCAGCACTCACAAAATTAACACAGTCACTCATAAATAAATTTAGGAAAGAAGTATGTAAGACTGCATGTAAAGATTCAGTGAGGTAAAATTCTTCTGATGATCTTAATTTAAATGTCCTCAGCGTCCATGAGAAAAGTTGTCACTCTGAGCTGTCTGCTAAGATGCTCTGTCAACTCAAAATTTCTCTAAAGGTAGGGACATTTATTTTTATTTCATCTCTACTTACAGAGCTCACTGTGAGCAGTAACCACAATATAATACTGGTTCTGGCTAAGAGTCCATAATTTATAGAAGATATGTATGAGTGAGAAATTTCCTCTGGAACAACAAATGAACTTGCCCAGATACAAAACCAGAAAGGTAGCCTCAATTGCTCTGGTTGGGGCATCAGTAGCTAAACAAGGTCCTCTAATGTTAGGACGTTGGGAAGTAAAATGTTGGGTTTTTTGTTGTTGTTGGTTTGATTGTTGTTGTTGTTTTGGGGTTTTTTGTTTTGCTTTATAGTCTGGGTATGTTTTGTGCACCCCACAGATAAAACTGTGTATGCAGTCCTGGATTGTGCTGTCATTACTTCATCACTGTCACATTTCCCATCATGAGTGGCCTCCACTGCTGTAGCAACCCTTTCCACATTTAGAGAAGAAACAGTTCATTGGAGTGGGGCTGACTGAATCACTCCATGGGTTTTTCTCCCTCTCTGAAGGAACATCCAGCTTATTCTTTGTAATGTTTGTATTCATTGTACTTCCATATTTCAGTGCACAGGTGATTGACTTCAGTGAATGAGTGTGTTTTGCTTTGGAAGCGTTACCATTTTAACTCTCATAAAGCAGCCACGATCTCAAGTTCTAAAGCAGAATCTTCCCAGCTGTGAAACACCTTTGGGAACCACTTCCAAGTATAGTCATGCAAGCTGATAGGAAACACTTTCATGTTAAATACTCTGTTACTGGAAGTAGCATTACCTCACCATCTGGGGTAACACCATTAAAACCATACATATGTACATGCTTGCATGTGTGGGTGGGGTACATTTACATGTTTTTAAGTAACTAAAAATAGTATGCTTTCCTATGGCTTTTCAAAATATGCTTAGTGTTATTTATACACCTTCTTCTCTTTCCCTCGTATCACAGTTTCTCTCTCCCTCGTCTTTCTCTTTCTCTCTCAGTTAAGTCATCCACTCCAGTTTTCTACATTTTCCATCATAGGACATATGTCTTGATATTCTCCTCTCTAAAGCCCCTTTCTCCATCCTCCAATGGTCTTTCAATTTCTCTGTCTTCTATGTATATCCTAAGTTATACACTCAAAACAAAGATTCAGAGTTAGGATCCACTAATAAGAAAAACATATGGTGTTTGGGTTACTTCAACACCCTTTTCTAAATATGCTGTCACTGATCAATGAAAGAGCAAAAGCTGTGGATGGACTGGACATGTGAGAAGTATCATGTTAGGAATATTGCTGGCTAGATCATAAATTTTGCCATAAATCTAATAACTAGGCAGGTGAACATGTGAGATATGTTTCAAGAAGCTTGGGCTAAGGATTTAAGCACTTAGGGTACCGTTTGAATGGTAACAGAAAGTTGGAAAGGTAGCAAGGTTTTGGTTGTAGATAACAGAAGGAAGACTTGAGCTGTCACTCACTATGGCAGGGTCTTTCTGCTAGCAGGTCGAAGTGACATGTGGCCCTTCACGATGAATGTCTTGAGCACAGAGCTGGTCAACACAGTTGCCATTTTCTATGTGACTGCTCCCTTCATTCGCCACTTGTGTTGCCTCACATAAATACAAAACATCATATCTATATCAGTGGCTATCTACCTCTGGGTCACAACTCCTTCAGCAAACCTCTATCTCCACAGATATTTACATTACAAGTCATAACAATAGCAAAATTACAGTCAGGAAGTAGAAAGCAAAAATAGATTTTTGGTTGGGAATCATCATGACATGAAGAACTGCATTAAAGGGTCACAGCGTTAGGAAGGTTGAGAACCACTACTCTAGATCATCCCTCCTCTCAAGATTATTTCAAGTCAATGCCAACTATCACCACTGCTAACAAAAATAACTTCCTATGTTTAATTGTTCTTTTGCATTATAACCTCAGGAAGAAAAACAAATCTGGAAACAGTTTTATTTCTCCAAAGACAACTTCGTGCTTCTCAATAGAGAAAGTTTATGGTTCTTAATATTTAACCCTGAATAGCTTTCCACAGGGACTATGCCAATTTGCTTTATATATTACATCTCTACCAAACAGTGTAATGAAAAGAATTTGCAGCATCAAAACTGAACTATTAAAATTTTAAAATTGGTCTTATCCCCAATAGAGTCTTGCACATAACTGTAACTATTGGCTTGCTTACTTTGGGACTATTCAATATGTCTCTTCATCACTGCTATTCAGCTCTGTATAAGATGGTGTTGTGATTAGGAATTTAGATTCAGTAGAGAACCTAAATCAGAAAGGATGCAATAGCTGCAAGTGTGGTGAATTAAGAGTCTAGACTTAGAAATCATACTCCTGCTACAGTTGTGCATCTGGTATCTGTGGGGAACAGGTCAGCAGTAATATTTTTGAAAAGCTGAGGCCAACATAGGAGATTAATTATGTTAAAGATAGAATTGGGAATAGATTATTTAATAATATTTTCAATATGGAGTGAAGGAAAAATCATTATAGAAAAGATGTCAGTAAAGTAACACAACCTTCCAGCTCCCAGACTAAGTCTCTGTGTACCCCTGTGTTGGACACCTCTACTCCTGTAGTTAGAAGGATTGTTGCTGAAAATATGAAGACAACTGTCTGTTTTGTTTCATGTTTTCTCAATTCATCTTTGTATAGCCATCTATAATTCTGAGAATTTACAAGAAAACAATAGGAAATTTATCTAATGTTAACAAAAACAAATTTTATGGTTTCTGCCAGCATCATGTCTGACTTTGCCAATACATTGGGTTACAAACTAAATATGACTATTCTAAACTGGATTCCTAGGAAACAAACTGAGATACAGATTTGCCACTGAGGGGTCACTGGACAATGTCCTTAAAATCATCTGTCAGGGGATGAGAGGATTGTAAAAAGAGAGGAGTTAGCTGTGTTAGGAGGCAAATGTAAAAGTAAGAACACAAAAGTGAAAAGTGGAAAAAGAATAATCTGTGCAGTATTTTATTTTGCCAGGTACTGTGCTCAAAACTTAATATTTTATTATGTCACTGAATATTACCTATGGGTAGATACTACTGTTTTCATTTAAATGAGAGAAAACCAAAACACACAAACCTGCTCATAAGTATCTATTATTCATGCAACTTGTAAACAGTGCATCTAGGATCTAAATAATATTTTTTAATTGAAGTATCTATTTTCAGTACATTTTTCTCAGTGAAAGCATATTTCTCCACAAAGTGCATTATCTCATACTTAAAAGAATAATATAGTAATTTAGAAAATAAATTATGAGACACCAGGCCATTCTCACCTCTGCAAAGATATCTTCTTCATGGCACTCAGACTGTTACAATGATCATCATCAGTGCCTTTTATGTACATTATTATACACATATCAAACCCAATCCAAGTGCTCACATTTTGCCACTACTTTCTAATTTTGCATACATTTATAAAATTTTACTAAGATTAATTTTTGTATATCAAATTCGGAGAAAAATATATACTTTCGTTGATATTTCAGGATTAAACTAAATAGGCTGGAGGTCTCATTTCATAATTATAACATTGGAAATCAAAAATATCCTCCAAACAATCATATTTAGTCTATCTGAAGTTGACAGGCATGAACAGAGAACAAAGCTCCTCATGTTTCGTGGAATGAACAAATCTGAGACATGAAATGCTTACTTCTAGAAGCATCCCCGCAGCAAGAGCATAGTGCCCTCCAAGCTCTGGTGAGTCCATTAAATTTGCAGACAGATGTTTTTCTTCTTCTACAAAAGATAAGAAATTAGTCTTATTTGCACACAGATGTAATCTTGATTGATTTTAACGAGCATGCTATGTCCTATAAATAGACACTTAAAATATTTATCAGATAAGTGCTTGTAACTTTCATATTATTATAATTCCAGAGCAAAATAAGAAAACAATCTCTATTTTGTTTAGCCTTTCACCTATTGATTAATGAAGCTCCGAAAAAAAATTAAATCAAAGTGGCTGTTTGCACCATACTGTGTGTTGGTTTTAGTAGTAAGTGCTGTTAAATTAAAGGAAATGCTGCAAAATGACAAACTTATAAATTGGTTTTGTCATGAAAAATAAGGGCAGCTAGGCACCATTACAAACTAGAGAAGACTCTATACAACATTTCTACTAGTTTGTGCGCTCAACCAGGAAAAAATTCATTTTCTGCAAAAAAGTTTATTTTAAAGATTGGTGACACTGAAATAAATTTGTCAACTATTCCAGGCCTCAAAGAAGTATGTCATATGAATGGACAAGTAGTAAACATTTTAAGCTCTTCATTTTACAAGTCCTGTCACAACTACTTGACTCCTGTAGTGTAAAAATAGCCAAAGACCCTATGAAAATAAATGGCTTGCTGTGTGCAATGAAATGTACAAGAGAAAACTCGTGTTTACGAGGGGATGGGGCAAGTAAGGTGCAGTGAGAGATGGATTCATGCATGTTAGTGTTCTCTAGAGAACACAAAACCATCAAGCTGGCAAGCCTAAGTCTATTCAGCAGATTGGCAGGCTACATCACAGCTAAGGCTAATGTGAATAAGAAGACAATTGGAAGCAAAATTCCTTATGTCACCAGGGATTCACTCTTTTTGCCTTAAAACTATCACCTGAGTGAATACGTTTCAACCACACTCTGAAGGATAATCCATTTTAAAAGTCTATTGACGTGAATGGCACTTTTAAGTAAAACTCCTTCCATGGCATCATCTAGCATGGTGCTTGACTGAACATGTGCAGAGCATAGCCCAACAGAGTTGACATAAAATTAACCTTCACTAGATGTACAATCTAGTTTCTTGATAGTGATGTAAAAATCACATTTTCCAATATTCTTCTTGAAGAGGGATTCTCTTTTAATACAATATAACCTAATTGTAATCCTCCCCTCTTCTTCCACTCGCTGCCTGTCTCCTCTCCCTTCCATAGCCACCTTTCTGGCTCTCATTAGAAAAGAACAGCTTCTAAGAGATAACAACCAAACATGACAAAATGAAATGTAATAAGTTGAAGGAAAAACTCTCATATCAAAGTTACACAGCAACCCGACAGGAGGGAAAGAGTCCCAAGAGTAGGCACAAGAGTCAGAAATTCACTCTTTCTCATAGTCAAGAGTCCCGTAAAAATACTAAGATAATAGCTATAATATATTCACAGAGTGCCAGAGGCCAGCTCCAGCAGTGTGTTCAATGATCCAAGGAGGAGATGTGGGGTTGGTGAGGAACATAAAGCAGCAGGTGCACACTCACACCCATTTGGTGGATGAAGCAAGGCTCTAACAACTTTCCTTTTTCTCTTAGGTGGTTTACCTAAGACAAAAATTCTCTACATAAGGAAAAAGATCACCTCATAGCCACAAGTTACATATTCTCTAAAAACAATCATCACAAAACACATTTTTCAAAAACAAATTAAAATCATTACACAAAGGGAAATTAAAACGTGGCTATTTGTTCTATATTTTTTCTTTGAAACCCATACCTAACTGAACATTTCCCATCTATCTTTTTCTTTAACAAATTCTTCTGAAGCTCAAGGCAATAACTCTTTTGTCATTGATTGACAAAGTTGAAGCAAGACAAGTCTATTGTACTTAGTTTTTCCCTACACTAGCTGACGATAGTTTGTATTTGCCAAGAAACAAATCATTTATCTTACGTCTTAATTTTTAATTTATGTATTTACTTTACATCCTGATCATAGCTCCCTCCCCATCTTTTGCTCCTACCTAGTTCACTCTATTTCCCTTCCCTTTGTCCTCAAAAAAGGGGAGCACACCCCCATTAACCCACTCCATCACATCAAGTCGCATCAAGACTGAGCTGCCCCTCATCAACTGAGGCCAGGCAAGGTAGGCTGGCTGGAGCAAAGTAATCGGAAGCAGACAACAGAGTCCGTGACACTCACAGACAGCACCTGTCCAACCTAGAGGACCCACATGAAGATCAATGTGCCTATCAGTTACATATGTGCCTGGGACCAGCCCACGTATGCTCTTTGGTTGCGCTTCTGTCTCTGAAAGCCCCCATTGGTCCAGGTTAGTGGACGCTGTTGGTCTTCCGGCAGCATTCTTGTCCCCTCCAGGTCTTTCTATTCTTCCCGCCCACTCTTCCGCAGGACGCTCCAAGCTTTGCCTGGTGCTTGGCTATGAGTCTGAGTATCTGATTCGATCAGATGCTGGGGGTGTGGGTGGGGCTCTCAGAGAAAGATTAAGATAGGCTCCTGTCTGTAAACATAGCAGAGTATCTTCAAGGTATCGGAGGCTGGCTCTTTCTCATTGCGTGGGTTTCAGGTTGGGCCAGACATCCGTTGGTCATTCCAGCAATCTATATCTTTATAGACTGCACATCTTGTAGGTAAGGTAAGTTTTAATTTGAAGGTTTTGAAGGTGGACTGGTATTCCCTTCCCACCACTATAGGTCCTGTCTAGCTAGAAGGTGGCCTCCTCAGTCTCGTGTCCCCTGCTGTTAGAAGACTCAGCTAGGTTCACCCCCATTTCCTCCCTGTAGCCTATCTGCCGCAGGTCTCCAGCCTGTCTCAGCGATGCCCCTGCATTGGATTTCTCTTTTCTCTCCAGGCCCTCAATCCTCTCCTCCTTACTCTTCCCCACATAATGTTGTGATGACTTCCAACAATAAAATTATTTTTGTTGCTACTTCATAACTGTAATTTTGCTACTGTTATGAATCATAATGTAATTATTTTTAGAGATAGAGGTTTACCAAGGAAGATATGACCCACAGGTAGATAACCACGGATATAGATATGATACTTTATATTTACATGAATCAATATGAGTGGCTAATGAAGGGAGTAGTTGCATAGAAAATGGCAACTATGTTGACCAGCTCTATGCTCAAGACATTAATAGTGAAGGGCCACATAACCATGTCACCTCAACCAGCTAGGAGAAAGGCCCTGAAATAGTGATAGCTCAACGTCTTCCTTTTATTATCTACAATCCCAACCTTACTGACATTCACATGGTACCCCATGCTTTTATACCTAGCCCAAGCTTCTCAAAACGTGACTTACATACTCACCTGCATAGTTATCACATTTACAGCACAATTTATACCCAAACACACAATATATATTTTAATTTAATTATTTTTATTCACTTTACATCCTGGTTGTAGCCCTATTCCTCCTCCTCTCCCAGTCCCACCTACCTTCCTAAGCCCCTCACCTCAGAAAAGGGGTTGCATTGGTTCTTTGTATTGTTCTCTTTGTTCCCAATTAAGCCCTGAGTTTCATTATTTCTGGTCATTTACTCCTCTTTGAAGTGTTTGTGTCCTTCTGTTTAAACGTTTTCAGGTTTGATAGTATGGGACCTCTCCAATTTCTTTATGAAGATGCTTAATGCTATGAACTTTCCTCTTAGCACTGCTTTCATTGCATCCCATAAGTTTGGGTATGTTGTGACTTCTTACTGTTTGTAAGATATCTAAAAGCCCTTCTGGCTTTTAGAGTTTCTGATGAGATGTCAGGTGTAATTCTGATAGGTTTGCCTTTCTATGTGACTTGGTCTTTTCCCCTTGCAGCTTTTAATGTTCTCTCTTTGTTCCCTACATTTAGCATTTTGATTTTGTGGAGGGGTGAATTTCTTTTCTGGTCCAATCTATTTGGTGTTCTGTAAGCTTCTTGCGTATTTATAGGCATCTCTTTCTGTAGGTTGGGGAAATTTTTTTCTATGATTCTGTTGAAAATATTTTCCGAGCCTTGGATCTGGGAGTCTTCTTCTTCTATTCCTATTATTCTTAGGTTTGGTCTTTTCATATCGTCCCAGTTTTCTTAGATGTTTTGTGTCAGGAGCTTTTTTGATTGGACATTTTATTTAACTGATGTATCAATTTCTTCAATTGTATCTTCCACCCCTGAGATTCTCTCTTCCACCTCTTGTATTCTGTTGGTGAGGCTTGTGTCTACAGTTCCTGTCCTCCTCCCTAGGCTTTCCATCTCCAAGATTACCTCAGATTGTGTTTTCTTTATTACTTCTAGTTCCATTTTTAGATCTTGGACAGTTTTGTTTGTTCCCTCCTGTTTGATTGTTAATTTCCTGTATTTCTTTAATTTCTTTAAGGGACTTGTTCAATACATTCATCTGTTTAATTGCATTTTCCTATTCCTGTTTAAGGGATTTGTTTTCCCCCTTTAAGGCCTCTATCATTTTTATAAATTTAAAATCTTTCTCTTGTGCTTTGGAGTGATAGTATCTCCAGAGCTTGCTGGAGTGATAGTATCTCCGGAAACTGCTGGTTTCCGGTGATGTCAAGTGGCCCTGGGATTTGTTGCTTGTGTTCCTAACCCTGATCCCTACCCATTTTTATGTCTCTGGTGTTAGCAAGTCTGGTTGTCTGTAATGGTCAAAAAGTTCAGGAGTAGATAGAGAGGGCTCTAAGTTGAACATTGCTCACGGCCCCAAACTGGCCTCTTTAGGATGACAGACAAGACTATCTGAGTCAGAGGCCGAGTTCAGTTCGCCTCTGCTGGCCTTGTCCCATTTGGGTCAGGTAGATCAGGAGTCAGCAGGGAGAGGGCTCTAAGCTGAATGTGGCTCTGCCTGACTCAGACCTCCAAGGGATGGAGGACCATGAGCTGAGGACCTCTCTGCTGGTTGTTCCCCGAGTGGATTAGGCAAATTATGAGTGGGCTTAGTGTTACAGGGTCAGCCACCATTACAAACAGGCAAATGGACACTGGCATTATGGATTCAGATTCAGCCATGCAGCCGCTTGTTGGCCCAGCAGGTGCTGAGCTCCTGGCATTCAGATTTGGCTTGGCTTTACAATCTTTGACCAAAGACCCATACATTTGCATTGCCTAGCTGGTATCTAAATGGGGACAAGAAAAACAATGAGGTTGGGTGCTGCCTCCAGTCTACACATTGCCCTTGAGAAAGTGGGAGTGATCCAAGGTCTGCTAGATGGAATGAAGCGCCTCTGGAAGTGCAGGCCCCATGTTCCAGTCAGCAGAAAGCACCTTGTGGGCACACCAAGCCCTGGGCTGTGCTTGGCCCCTGAGC
>JAQQSO010006177.1:0-11487 GCA_028658305.1 Pachyuromys duprasi
CTTGTATGTTTATGGACATTTATTTTTTTAAGTTGGGAAAATTTTCTTCTATGATTTTCCTAAAAATAGTTTCCATTTCTTGGAGCCTGGAATCTTCTTTTTCATCTATTCCAATTATTCTTAGGTTTCGTCTTTTCATGGCATCCTTGATTTCTTGGATGTTTTGTGTTTGGGACTTTTCCAATTTTATTTTTTCCTGGATTGAGGAATTCATTTCAGCCAGGGTATTTTCAGCTCCCGAGATTCTCCCTTCCATTCTTGTATTCTATTGGTGATGCTTACCTTTGTTGTTCCTGATCTTTTCTCTAAGTTCTCCAGTTCCAGGATCTTCTCTGTTTGTGTCTTCTTTGTAGATTCTAATTCTGTTTTCATCCTTTGTATTGTTTCCTTCATCTGATTGACTGTGTCTCCTATTTTGGTTGTTGCCTCTCTGTCTATCTTTAATTGTTCCCGTATGTAGGCAGTTAAGTCCTTCTTAATTTCCTGAGGGCCTTGTTCCTTTCCTCCTTTTGTGCCTCCTTTTGTTCCTCTAATATCTGCATAATTATATCTTTAATATAATTTTCCTGTGTCTCCGCTGAATTAAAATCTCCACTGCTTTTGGATGTTTCTGGTGGGGCCATGGTGTCCTGATTTTTGTTGGGTGAGTTCTTACGCCGATTTCTGGGCATTTGTTTACATATAATCAAGGAGCTGTTTGTGCTTTAAGGCTGAACTTCAGCCTGAAACTGTCAATCTCTTGTGTCAGGAGTATTCTTCAAGAAGATTAGGGAGTTCTAGTGGTTTGATAGTGTGTGTTGTTGCCTCAACTGAACTCTGTTGTGGGATCTGTGTGCCCGGTTTCGTGCTCTGTGCTAGAGGCTTTGAGCACCACATGCTGGTCTCCCCTCCGGTCTGGAGGTGTGGCTCCTCACTCTGAGCCATAGGCTGCGTGTCCCCCTTTGATATGTCTGCTGGGGGCGCTGCTCTCGTCAGGAGGCTCAGCGCTCTGACCTGGGCTTGCTGCTAAGGGCTCTCTTCTGGACTGGAGCCTTGGCACCTCCTTCTGGGTCAGGGGCTGTGCACCAAGGTCTGAGATTGTATTTGAGGGCACCTCGGTCTGGAGCTGATACTATGAGTCCCAATCCGGGGTGGTGGCTGGGTGTGCCTAGGGGTGTGGGACTGACCGGTGTAACCTGTAGTATCTGGGTGAAACTCAGTCCATCATGGGTACTGTGTGCGCCCGCCCAGTGCAGTCCAAGGTATCTGGGTGAAACTCAGTCCATCTGGGGTGCTGTGTGCCCCCTAGAGGATTTTTTGCTAGCTCATTCCAAACAAATAATAGCCTACTAGGTTCAGTGAGAGACCCTCCCTCAAAAAAGCACTGTAGACAGTTACAGAAGAGGATGACAGACTTCTGATCTGCACAAGGGCACACATATTCATGTGTACAAGCACTGATACACACACACACCATATCAAGACACATCTTTTCACATTGCAAGTGTTGTAAATACAGAGCTGTAGAACCTCTCTGATGCAAAGTTCACTTTCTATCTTCCTCCAAGCCATTTGCCATCTACACAGCTCTTGGGCACATGCTACTTCCTGTTCTTATCTTTCCCCAACCCCTGAAGATTTAAATTAGAGATTTAAATTTAAAAGGATCTGGGGATATAAAGATTTGAAATCACAGTAGGTTACCTGGTGAACCCTGGATTTCATATAGGCTGTGAGGAAATGCTGACTTTTTAAATTTTTTCCTTTGCATCTAACATGAGGTTCAGTCCACAGTAAACAGTCAGTAACTAATTGTTATATGGTGTTATCTGCTCAGCATTTTTGCAAACATGGTGAGTTCCAGACTTATACAGAGCCATTTTTTCTTTCTTGACTATAGAATTTTGGCCCAGCAGGGATTATGAAAAAAGCTGTCTCCATATCTAAGGATGAGGAGTGGAAAAGAATCCGAGCCTTGCTGTCTCCCACCTTCACCAGTGGAAAACTCAAAGAGGTGACTAACAGGACTAATGATTGAAATCTTTGTGTGACCTGACTCCCCATACCTAACTACAGATATTTGGTTGTGCTTTGTGCTCAGATGTTCTCCATTGTTGAAGAGTATGGAGATATTTTGGTAAAATACTTGAGAGGAGAGGCAGAGAAAGTCAAGCCTGTCCCTATGAAAGAGTAAGTGGTGGTACATCCAAGGTGGTTCTGGGAGAGGAAGGATAACTAGAGCAGAGGGGCTTTTTTCTTGTGTATCTCACATGGTCTAGCTGCTTATTCTCTCCATATATAAAATGGATATGTATTTGATATGTATTGTATGTATCAAATATGTATATTAGATAAATACACAGTTTAAAAAGAAGAATCACAATGATCTGAAAGTCACAAGTGTAGATGGTGGGTAGGATGGGAAGGCACTTGGTCAATACTGAGGTGGCTTTGCCTGTATTGCCCCAAACTGTGAACTGTTTCAGGCTTCTTGCTGCTTGTCTTAAATTCCCATGTCTCTCCCTCCTCAGAGTGTTTGGGGCCTACAGCATGGATGTGGTCACTGGCACATCATTTGGAGTGAACGTAGATTCCCTCAATAACCCAAAGGATCCTTTTGTGGAGAATGCCAAGAAGCTCTTCAGATTTGATTATTTTAATCTGTTTTTCTTGTCAGTAGGTATGTGGACAGTTTTGCCTTTTGATCCATTTGCTCTTGTCTGTGGCCATGTTAAGTCGCTTCTGCCTTTCTCTTCCACACTTCCCCTAAAGTAGCTTCTCTATTTATATAGAATTCAGCTGCCATGTAATTCCTCCCCTTAAAGCACAATTCAGTATTTTCAGTGCATTCAAAGACATGTATTCCAATATGTTTGTTTTATAATTTTATTTTACCTTGAGACAGGTTCTCACTGTGTAGCTCTAGCTGGCCTGGAAACTGCTTTGTAGACCAGACTGTCTTTGAACTTACAGTGATCTTCCTGCTTCCAACTCCTAAGGACTAAAGTATGCTCTAGCACTACTGGCTTTGCTTTAGAAGCCTTTTATATATTCTTTGACTATATATTAAAGGAAAACAACATATCTTGATTCGACCCACATCTAACTCTTCCCTCCCTCTTCCCTTAGACACCCCAAACACAATTTCCTCCTAATTTCGTGTCCTTTTCTTTGTTTGGGTGACCCAGTGAATCCAGTCACTGTCTGCTAGGATGCCAAACAATATTATTGGCTTGATCTTATGCAGGTGATCAGTACATGAGTTGACTATTCCATGTCAAGGATATGGTATTTCACATGCCCCATTCCTGGCTTTTTCTTTCCACACCCTCTTTCAGGATATTCCTTGAACCTTGAGTAGTGGATGTTGATACACTTGCTCTATTTATGGATCAGCACTCAGCAGTCACTGATTCTCAGCACTTTGATCACTTGGAAATCTGCATTGACTGAGGGACCACGTGGCCCATACCAATGAGGACTGTATAGTACATTGTTCTAGTCATGTTGAGTCTTTTGATCAACCTCCTTCACCTAGATCTGAGCAGCATAGACTTAAGCAACCACCAGTTTACTTTCTGTATATTTTAATATTCTCTTGGCATTTCACATCAATAGAATCATAAACTGTGAGGTCTCTGTAGCAGGCATATTTTTATTTCGCACAATAATAAATGAAGCAAACATTACCGCCTTCTGTGTCCAAGAGCAACAATACTCCATATATGTTGATAGACATGAAGTTAGTTTCACATGTTTGCCATGAATTTTACTGGTGTGAGCACATGCATGAAAGGGAATATTTAAACATTTTTATGTTTTGGGGGTTATATAATCAGCATCATTATTGCTTAGTTAAAAGGTAACCCTATTTTTAATTTTTTAATGTGGAAATATTTTATTTTTAAAAATGTATCTACTCACTTTACATTCTGATTACAGCCCTCATCTCTCCTTTCAGTCTGCATCTTCTAGCATAACCTTCCTCCTCATTCAGTCATCTCCTTCTCCTTAGAGAGCGGCTGTGTGGAGGCTGGGAATAAATCCTGAGTTCTCTGCAAAAGCAGCGAGTGCTACCTGCTGATCCATGTCTCCAGCCCGTGTAGAGTGGGCACATGTGTGTGTGTGTGTGTGTGTGTGTCCATTTACCAGTGGTGCTTTATTTAGGGCTTTAATGCTTTTCCTTGTTAACTACCTTTCCATACACAGTGTCCTTTGGCCTACATTCCATCCTTCCCCACCACTTTATATTATCCTCTTGGTCTCCTTTTAAGTGTTATATGATATCCACACTTATACCACTTTACATATTTACATTTAACCATTATAGGTTAGAACTGGGAAGTAAAGGAGATTATGTGATTTGTCTTTCTGAGTTGGGGTCACCTATTTTGAGCTTGTCTTTTTTATTTTCTTCATGACGGGGTTTCTCTGTGTAACCTCAGTTATCCTTATTTGTGGGATCAGGCTCAGGTTGTCAACACTTGTCTGCAGGACCTTTTTTCTGTTGAACTATCTCAAAAGCCCCCATCTTTTCTTTCTGGGTCCACAAGGACTACAGGAACAGAATTCAATCCAAGAGTCAGATTTGCAGCTCAGGCTGTTCCAAAGTACAGAAGGAGCAGTGTAGAGGTGACCCAAAGTGAGCAAGGTCGTGGTCTGGGCAAGATCAAGGGGAGAACAGCTTCTGGCTGAGACACTGCCTTATTTGGATTGTGTTTTGATTTCTCTACATGAAACCTGCATGTCCATTAAAATTTTTTTTCTTTCCAGTACTCTTTCCTTTCCTTACCCCATTATATGAGATGTTAGACATCTCCATGTTCCCAAAGGATTCCTTAGAGTTTTTCAAAGAATTTGTAGACAAAATGAAGGAAAACCACCTGGATTCCAATGAGAAGGTAAAAACTGGAGGATCCATGAGAGGACCATGGTTTGAAAACATGTCGGGCAGTGAACATGTGAGCTGTGTACTTCCCTTCATCTGTTACTAAGGGTAGATAGAGAAGGCTCAGTTAGACAATGACAGATAATATTTATATTTTCTGGGGGAGGAACAGTTGTAGTTTTAAAATTTTTGATTGAAAACAAGCCAGGAATTAACCCTTAGCAATTAGAATGAAAACTATAGTGCCAGGCATAAGAATTGAAAATTTAAAAAAATTAGACACATGGGGACTAAAGAGATGGCTCAGATTCAGAGCAAAGACTGCTCTTCCATGGGTCCCTGAATTCAATTTCCAGTAACCACATGGCGGCTCATAACCATCTATAATGAGATCTGGGGCCTTCTTGCAGACAGTACATTGTATGCATAATAAATAAATCTTAAAAAAATAGACACAGCACAAGACCTGCACAAGATCAAGACCATAAAACTCTAACAATATCAGAGGGAAACTCTCCAAGCTGTGTCCCTTACTGAGGGACTATTGGCTGTTAATAGCTGTGGATGAAGGGTGTGGGCACTGGAAGGATTCCCATGTAGCAGTGGATGTCCCCACAGTCCTGCACATATGGTCAGCACTAGTTAGACTCGGTGAGTTATTGAAATGAGGGTATAAAGTTTGGAGGAAGAAATATTACAGAGGATATAGAAGGAATTGGATGGAAGAAAGAATGGGGTAGATATGACCATATCCGATTGTGTACATGTGTAAAGTTCTCTAATAACGAAAAAAAATGATTCAAGAGTGGGAATACTATTTCCCCACCCTCCAAAAGCATTTGCAAAGAATAAAAGTGACTGGGTTTAAAATTGGACCT
Source organism: Pachyuromys duprasi (assembly GCA_028658305.1). NCBI lineage: Eukaryota > Metazoa > Chordata > Mammalia > Rodentia > Muridae > Pachyuromys > Pachyuromys duprasi. The sequence goes on from JAQQSO010006177.1 coordinate 5,746, forward strand.
AATGGTAATTTATTGTAAAAGTAGTGGGTACGGTGGCTGGATTGCTTCCTGATTTAGACACTTGCGCTTTATGTGTTTAATGACTCAAGTGACACTAGCCATGCTTATGAGTGTAAGGGAGCCACATACTCAGAAAGAAGAGAATTAAGCTTCTGTACTCCAGATCCATCTCTGACCTCATCACTGACCTTCTATGTTTGTGACTTCTCTTTCTACTTCCAGCACCGAATGGATTTTCTTCAGCTGATGATGAACGCTCACAAGAACACCAAAGACAAAGAGTCTCACAAAGGTAACCAAGGACCCCCTGGTCTATGCACATGGAAGCTCTCAGAAAGTGTGCAGGCTGCTCTGGAAATATACAAGGATAGTTTTCTAGGTAGAGAAATATCTCTGTCAAGTTGCTGAAAGGCAGACATGGCTATCACCTTCATGAAATTTTCTGAAAGCACACAGGCATAACTGTTCCAAATGTGAAGGGTAGTCACAATGGAAGACTTCAGAGGTCTGTGTGTTACCCATGAGAGCACAGGTGCTGTTTCTGTCTTTTCCCCACACACTGATGTGGAATGCTGTCAAGACATCTGAGTCTAAACATCCAGACAGGAGGCATGTACCCAAACATCGCTGATGCATTCTGGGAGCCCCTGGTATGCATGTGTTCTCTACCTTAATCTATGGCAGAGATTGACTTTTCCTTTTCCTGATGAATAAGTACCTTCTGAGGAAAGCCTCTTTGTACAAACACACTGCATCTCTCCATTCTTTTACACACTTAAAAACTACTTAAATATTTTTATCTTCTTTGTGTGGCATATGCATGTGTGTGTGCAAGTATGGACACATGTGCAAAACCCTAGTTTGGTGTGCAGATAACAGAGAAGGCACCAAGCGTCTCACCTAATCTCACTTTGCCTTATTTCCTTTTATTAAACCTGTAGCTAGGCTGGCAGACAACAGGTCCCAATGATACACAGCATTGGGGTAACAGTGGTGTGCTGTCATACCTGGTTTTCCACATGGGGACAGAGGATTCAAACTCAGCTCCTCAAGCTTGTGCAATCAGTGTTCTTACCCATTGAGCCATCTTTGTTTATATTCAAATTTAAAATCATTATTACTATCATAGTTGCAAATGCCAGCATTCCGATTCCAGACTTTTTTCTCCATGTGCCTTGCATTGTTACCTCTTTGCTTATTTCTAGTACATGCACTTGCTTGCATATATAACAGCAAAATATTACTTTTCAAAGTCACTGATTCTTTTACGTATAATTTTTTCCAGCTTGTCCATTTGAAAGCCTTTCATGTGATCAACTGACTTTAACTTCTTTTGAACCTCCTTTTCCTTCAGAAACAGAGTTTTTATGTGACCCTGTTTGAAGGTGAGGCTGGCCTCACATTCATGATGTGCCTGAGAATGCATGACCTTTAACGTCTGAGATTAAAAGTCTGTGCTGGGGATTAAATCCATGGCAGTCCACCTACTCAGCTACTCAGCCATTCTGTTTCATTTTTTATTGCTAAAATAGGTATTAATTTTGAAAATAGTGACTGGTTGTGGGCTTATCCTATTTCAGCATAGAAGCAAGGGCTATTTGGGATAAAGAATTTACCAGAACTGAATCAGAGAACCATAGCAGAAGGTTAACAACTGCCTATAAATCTAGCTCTATGGTCTCCAATGCCATTTTCTGCCCTACACGGGCACTTGTACACATGTGTGTATACACACATAAAGAAAAGTTTTAAAAAATATCTTAAGCTCAAGCAGAGGACTGGAGTTCTTTTTCCTGTACTTACATTTGGCAGCTCACAACCTTCTATATCTCCTTCCCTAGGGTTCCAAATGCCCTTTTCTGACTTCCATGGGCACACCCCCAGTCACATGTGGCATCCCTCTACATAGACACACACAATAACACATAAATGAAATAAAAGTAAATCTTAAAAAGAAGAAATCCTATGTGCTGAAGTTGCCCACTGTTGACAATGAGGAGCATAGCACACACCTTGGGACAACCTGGCTGAAGTGACTTCCCACATCTTTGAATGTGTCAATGAATGTCATAGTGATAACAGGCTCAGGGTGACTGACAGCTTCTCTGTGTTTCTCTTTAGGAAAACCGGAGTCTTGTTTGGTTTTCTCCTCATCCCATCTGTAATCGTCCACCCTGACCTGACTTATCTGAGATATCTTTTTTTTTTTAACTTCCAGCACTGACTGACATGGAGATCTTGGCACAGTCAATTAACTTTATTTTTGCCGGCTACAACACCACAAGCACAACACTTTCCTTTGTCCTGTATTCACTGGCCACTCACCCTGATCTCCAGAAGAAACTGCAAGAGGAGATTGACATGGCTCTGGCCAGCAAGGTGACTGGTTGGTGCTTGTAGTAGGAGGGGAAAGGGGTAGGCTCAGCAAAGACAGCTTCTCGTCACATGCAATGGTGTATGTGAGTGTATGTGTGTGTGTGTGTACATCACAGACCTAAAGATGAATTTTTAAAAATTATTCTCCAACATGTTCTCACTAAACCTGCAGCATATCAATTTGGCTAAGGTGTCTGTCCAATGAGCACCAGGACCTGTCTCTGTCCCACAACTGCTTGGATTATAGATCTGTTCCACTGCATCTGGCTTTATGAATGATATATGTCTAAACTCAGGTCCCCAGGCTTGTGTAGCAGACACTTTATTACTTGAGACATCCTCCCAGCCCCACATGATAGTTATATAAATCGCTGTGTAAGGGGCTGTGGATATGGCACAATGGTTAAGAGTGCTGGCTGCTCTTCCAGAGTTTTGATCCATATTTGAGTCCCAGCACCCAAATGGCAGCTGTCAACTCTGCCGAACCCTAGTCATGGGACATCTGGTGCCCTGTTTGGCTTCTGTGGGCACTGTACCCATGTGGGGCACATATATAGTCAAAACATGTACACACACAAAATCAAACAATTTAAAAACCATTTAAATGTGTTCTAAATGCTAACAAAGGTGCTCTGAGGTACTGGGCTTTGCTCTAGGGCTGCAGAGAACTCACCAATACAATGTAGACCTAGTTGAAAGTTAATCTAAAATCTCAGCACAAATCTTTTTCTTTCTTCCCAGGCACCTCTCAGCTATGAGATCATGATGGAGATGGAATACCTGGACATGGTGTTGAATGAAAGCCTCAGATTATACCCAGTTTCTAATAGAATTCAGAGGGTCTGTAAAAAAGATGTTGAAATCAATGGTGTGTTTATTCCCAAAGGGTCATTTGTGATGATACCATCTTATGCTCTTCAACATGACCCACAGCTCTGGTCAGATCCTGAGGAATTCCGCCCTGAAAGGTACCAGAATCCCAGGAGTGGGAACCCACTCTGAACCATGTTGGTCTGTACACACTATGGTATTCCTTGTAGGAAGAGAGTCTAGGTATGGTTTTGCATCCATTTATATTCTGTGATGAGAATGGCAGAGAAAGGGAAGAAAGAGAGGAGAAGGGACATGAGATGGATAGAAAATATGACAACTTAAATACAGAATGTTTTATTCTCATTCTTTAAGTAATAAAAGAACAACTTAAGTGTGAGGCTGGAACCCACTTTTCCTTCAGTCTAAATAACATGCGCTTTTCAGATGTGGAATGCCCCATTATCCTGAATGAATTTTTAGGGTTTAAAGTTGTATTTTCTTATTTATTCTTTTTCTTTTATTATTTTTATTCTTTGAGAATTGTGTGAATGTGTAATATATTTTGATCATTTTCACTCCACATTACCGTCACTTCTCTCTCCCGCTCATGTTGAATCCCTACTTATCCTCAACAATTCTCATGTTTTTATGTCTTTTCGTTTTCTTGCGACTCATAAAATTAAGTAGAGTGGCTTGAATAAGTGTAGGTGTAGACGTTGTTTACTGAAGAATGAGCAAGTCACCAGTGGCTACACCATTGAAGTAAAACTTCTCCATCTTCCAGCATCTGTTAATGGCAATAGGTTCATAGGGTTGTGGAGTACCGTGAACTTCCTTTCCCATCTGTGATGGATTATTGAGAGGTTAAGTCTTGTGTAGTTATCTGCGACATTAGGAGTGCAATGGCCTTCCATGTCCAGAAGACCCATACCATTTCCATGGCACCCATTTTGTGCCATGGCTCTCAAGTTCCTACTACTCCTTTTCTGTGATGATCCCTGAACCTTGGAGGAGGTTGAGCACTCCACCATCACTTATTCTCAGCACTTTGAGCAGTCATGACATTCTATGTTAACTGTCTTCCCCTGCAAACTGAAGCTTTTCTGACCAACGCTGATATCAATCCTAGTTTTTATGTCTAAACATAAATATTTAGGAGGCAGCCTGATACCATGTCTGCTTAGCAAAGCAATAGTAGTAGGCTCTCCTCTAGAATCTGTGACCAGATTTACAATACCAGAAATTAATTTCCTCTTGAAATTGGACAACCAGTATAATCAGAAAATGGTTCTTCTATCTCCCCCATATAACCACAATTAAACAAGTGGACACATAATGATTTGTTTATTTCAAATAGCATTTGTCTCATCTCAACCATATGGTGACTATGATAAGGCAAGGGGAATGCAGAGGACCTTTAGGGTGCAATATTCAGAGCCAAATATCTGCAAGAAGAACTTCAACAAACCTATCCCAAACTGTCTGTTTGCTGCTGGATAGATGTCAAAAAGCATTTTCACACATATGTAGCCCTTATGATTTTATTCTTGTTAACTTGTCACCTACTGTTGAGTCTTCATGTTCAACAAGGAGAACAAAGGCAGCATTGACCCTTATCTATATCTGCCCTTTGGATATGGACCCAGAAACTGTATTGGCATGAGGTTTGCGTTCATGATTATGAAACTTGCTATCACTAAAGTTCTTCAGAACTTCTCCTTTGAGCCTTGTAAGGAAACACAGGTGAGAGAGAAAATCATCTGTATAAATGAAGTTTTACAGGAGGCATTTTTCTAACTGAGGTTTTCTGTATAAAAACAAAAACTCTTGTTTGAGGTCTAAAAATTTTTTCTGGCCAAATGATCTATTTCTATCCAGGAATTAGTTAAGGGGCCTTTTGTTCTATGTTTGTATAGAATACAACTATACCATTATAAAGTCAGTACAGGCCAATGAGACAGAATTATATGCATTTTATTGAAGTTCTAATCATGTCCATTGGAATTGGGTATGTTATGTGTAGTGTTTGTAGAGTGCTTAACCCTTCTTCCAGATCTCACAGAAGGCCTATTCACTGCCTGTTCATTAGAATCAATGAGGAGTTTTAAAACTCTTATGTGGTGTCTAGATGTTTCTCAGTTGGCAGAAATACATGAACTAGGTGTGGTGTTGCATACCTGTTATCTCTGCACTAGAGGGTAGAGGATAGAAATTCAAAGAATCCTTGGCCACTTAGTAAATTTCAAGCCAGCATGGACTATGTGACACCCAGTCTCAAAAATAAAAACAGAAACTTATGATGCCTGGTGATTTCTGAAATCCACAATTCTCCCAGTGTGTGGCTTCAAAAGCTCATCTCTGATTTCCCACATGATGCCAATTTGATAATCAATATTTCTTTTTTTATTTAATACATTTATTTATTTTATATCAATCACAGGTTAGGTTTTTTGCATCCCATGCGTAGCCCCCTCACTCACTCACTCCCAACCTCCCTCATCTCCTCCCCGCCCCCTCCAAGTCCACCAACGGGGGAGGATCTCCTCCCCTTCC
>JAQQSO010006178.1:0-11487 GCA_028658305.1 Pachyuromys duprasi
GGGAGGCTGTTGATGACTTCTTCTATTTCCTTGGGGGATATAGGTCTATTCAATCTTCCTATCTGATCTTGGCTTAATTTAGGTAGGTGGAATCTCTCAAGAAAATTGTCTATTTCATTGAAATTTTCTCAAAGAACCAGCTCTTGGTTTCATTGATTCTTTGAATAGTTTTATTTGTTTCTAATTGATTGATTTCAGCCCTGAGCTTGATTATTTCCAGCCGTCTGCTCCTCTTGGGTGTATCTGCTTCTTTTTTTTTCTAGGGCTTTCATTTGGGTTCAGGCAGAACTCGGGTTCCTCCCAGACATGCCTGTGGACTCACACACTGACTGAGTTTTTGCTGGCGGAAGCGTTCGGAGGGCGCCACCACAGTGTGCGGAGTCGTCAAAAAGTTTCCCCAATCCACTCAGTCTGGAGTGGTTCCGATGATCGGTTCGTGCCCGCTGCACACCCGCGGGTCGAAGCAGAACCTGGGTGCAGTGTGCGCTAGTAGGGTGCAGTTCAGCAAAAACGGACCCGGCTCCTCCCCAGACTGCCCGTGAGACTGTGTGATCCAGTCTACAATGGTGGGTGCGGGCGCCCAGCGCAGCTGCTCGTTCAGATCAGAGCTGTGTGCCGCTGGTCACTGGGAAATTTTTCCAGGTAATAACTGGGTGTCTCTAGGGTTTTCCCACTTGATTTTCTCACCATAGGAGTTCTGCTCACCTGGCACTCACAATGCTGGCGTTTTAGGTCCCAGAGTTCAGTCTCCTGGTCGCTGCGTTGTTTCTGCTCTCCTACTCCTCAGACACAGTGTTCTCTCGTGGCAGCCATCTTGGATCCCGGTTGTGAGTCTTAATATCTGTTTTGATACGTTGCTAGTTAGAGTCTTTCAGAGGCCCTCTGTGGTAGGTTCCTGTCCTGTTGCTTGTTTTCTCCTACATTCAATGTCCATCCTGTTTGTCCATCTAAGCGAGGATTGATCATCCCACCCTGGGCATTTGCTCAACCATGTTTGCAGCAGCTTTATTCGTAATAGCCAGAACCTGGAAACAACCCAGATGTCCCTCAGTTGAGGAATGGATATAGAAATTATGGTACTTTTACACAGTGGAATACTACTCAGCAATTAAAACCAAGGAAATCATGAAATTCACAGGCAAATGGTGGGACCTGGAAACGATCATCCTGAGTGAGGTATCCCAAAAGCATAAAGAAACACTTTGTATGTACTCACTTATATAGACCTATAGGATAGGATGGACATGGTAAAGTCTATACACCTAGAGAAGATAAGCAAGAAGGAGGACCCAGGGTGGGATGATCAATCATCAGTTAGTATATCTTAAGATATGGAATTATAACCCCTCCATTGTAGTTCTTTTTGTTCAGGATTGTTTTGTCTACCAAGGTTCTTTTGTGGTTCCATATAAATTTTAGGATAATATTTCTATTTCTACAAAGAATGAGATAGGAATATTTGACTAAGATCACATTGAGTGTGGATATAGATATTGGAAGAATATTTTTCTCATAATGTTAATTCTAACTAACCATGGGCATGTCATGTTTTTACATTTTCTAGTGTTTTTTTTTTTAATCCTTTTTGGAAGGTTTTAAGTTTTCACTATAGATGTCTTTCACATCCTTGGCTGAGTATATCCATGGATATTTTATTTTCTTTGAGGATGTTAACAGTGTCCATAATCTACTTTTCTGTACATTTGTTATTAGTGAATAGAAAAACTATTGATTTGAACAAATCAATTCTTTCTTGCCACATTGTTGATTTTTTAATTGTCTTTAGAAGCTTTCTGATGGAAATTTTGAGATTCTCCAATTATAATATTATGGCATCTGTAAACAGTGATTTTTAGACTTCTCTTTCCTATTTGTATCCCTTTAATTTTCTTCTCTTGCTTTATTGCTCCAACTAGTACTTGGAGCACAATGTTAAAACATAGTGGAAATAGTAGAAATGCCTTTCTCATTTCTGACATCAATGGGATTTCTTCAAGTTTTTCTCCACTTAGATGCTATTATCTGTGTAATTCTTGTGTATAGCATTTATGGTTTTGAGATGTGTTTCCCCTAGCCATACATTTTCTAGGACTCTTATCATGAAGACATGGTAGGTTGTGTCAAGATGATTTTTTTCCCGTATGTGTTGATGTGATCATGTTATTTCTTTTCTTTAAGTCCACTTCTGTGATTGCATTTACTGACTCATGTTGAAGCATTCTTTCATCTCAGGGATAAAGCCAACTTGGTCATGGCATAAAATCATTTTGATATATGAGTGTATTCTAATGGAAAATATTTTATTCAGTATTTTGAGTGTGTTCACCAGGGATATTAGTCTGCAGTTTTCTTTTTGTTGTTGCTATTATTATTACCTGTCTTTACTATTAGAGTAATACTGGCTTTATAGAGAGGGAAGTTCTGAATGCTCCTTCTGGGTTTTATTTTTTTGTGGGAGAGAGTAGTGGGACTTGTTTCTTGGTTCTTGGTTTTTAATTTTTTTTATCTTTTACCAGTTTAAGGAGAACTGGATCTCCATTTTCTTAAAATGTCCAGTAGAATTTTGTTGTGACTTTATCTGGTTCTGGATCTTTTTAAGCTTGGAGGCTTTTTATTACAAATTCAATTTTCTCGTTTCTTATGTGTTTGTTTGGGTTGTTGAACTCTTGGTTTGATTTTGGTAGTTTGGATGAATCTGTAAAATGACCCATTTCCTTGAGTATTCACATCTTAATGAAGTACAGATTTTTTAAAATGTTCCTGTAGAATTTTTTTAATTTCTTTGGTCTCTGCTGTTACATCTTCTTGTTCACAGTTGATTGTGATATATTGGGTCATTTTTTTCTTATGGTTAGTTGGGACAAGAGTCATTAAATTTAGTTTATTTTAACAAAAAAAAATTCTTCCTCCAGTAAAGTCTCACTGAGGATATAAAATAAAATTCAGGGTATGTCCTATTCCCAGGAGAAAATGACTAATACAGAATAAACTTTGTGGTATTTTTGTATATTTTTTGTCTCATGTGGCTGTTTTTGAGCACTTTTTGTCTTATATATTTTGCCTGTATATTATGGTTTCAAGTTTTGTGTGTTTATGGATTTTGTGTTTATGTTTTTTTTCTTATGCTGTTTGTTTTTGTTTGTTATTTGTTTTGCACTTCTTTTTGTTTGCTTTGTTTCTGTTTGCCTGTTTGTTCTTTAAAGAGGGAGAGAGAAAGAAGAGATGGTGTTGGGTGGGTTGGAAGAAAGGGAGAATTCAGGAAGAGATGCATAAGGGTAAATTATGAAGAGAAATGATGTATGAAAATAATTTATTTTCCTTCAAAAATAGCTAATTTTTTTACTTTATTATTCATTTTTTGTCATAGTCATTGCCCTCCTCTCCTCAGTGTCCCACCCTCCTTCTCACCTCCCCATAAACCCATACCCTACTCCTCAGAAAAGGAGAACCCTCCACCAACCAACCACCCCAGCACATAAAGTCAAATCTGGACTGAGTGCATCCTCTTTCACTGAGCCAAGGCAAGGCAGCCCCAAGAAAGCAGAGTGATAAAAGTTAGGCAACAGAGTCTATTTCAGAGACAGTCCTTGATCCTCTTACTAGGAAACCCATGAGGGCTAAAAACTAAAATTTTTTCAAAATAAAAAAAAGAACAAAACAGGGCATTTCATCTCTTCGTGAGTAAATGAACCTCCTAGGTGCCTTACTCCAAAGCACTCATGTCTCTCTTTGCATGTTCTCTTCTAATTCTCTGAGGGCTAGGAGGTAAGATTATTTACCCAACAAACATATATTTCTTTGCTAAGAAGTGTAATGTAGCCATGATGAAGCCGTGATATAAGGACATCTGCCACAACTGAAAGAACTATAGTGATCATGGCATTCATAGATAGGGGCCCTTGTTTGCCAGTTTTGAATAATATATTGTTAAATGAGGATAAATCAACAAAGAAATTAAGGTCATTGATACTCCAAACAAGGACCATTCATAGAAATAACCTAAAACTCCTACACAGATTCAACCCATGGCAGTTCAGTGTCCAAGTGGGTTCCATCCATAGTAATGGGAACAGGGACTGTCTCTGACATGAACTCATTTGCCTCATCTTTGACCACTTCCCCTGAGGGGAGAGCAGCCTTACCAGGCCACAGAGGAAGACAATGCAGCCACTTCTGATGAGACCTGATAGACTAGGATCAGAAGGAAGGGGAAGAAGACCTCCCCTATCAGTGGACTAGGGGAAGGGCATGAGTGGAGAAGAGGGAGGGAGGGTGGAATTGGGAAAGGAGGTGGGAGGGAGCTACAGGTGGTAAACAAAGTGAATAAACTGTAATTAATAAAAACAGAAAGAAAAAAGTGAAATTAACTCATTTCTTTGATATAAGATTCCTTCTGCTGTTGGAAAAAGATGAATAGTCAATAAACCTGTATGTACCTCCAATCAAAAGAAGGAAAACAGTCTTGAGGCAAGGCTGGAGAGTAGCTGATGTGTGTGGCAAACTTAGGACAGACATTTCCAAGATTAACTTCTTGAAACTCACAGGACATAATCCTAAACTGAAAGGAAAACATGTTTAAAAAAAAAAAGCTTACTGCTCCAAGGGAAAGATGATTCCTGCTCTGACTACACAGCTCCATATGAATGACATCTCATCTCACCTTTAGCCCTTTCTTCTGGCTCTGACTTTAATAACAACCACTTGTACCACTCATTAGAGACTAGAATCATAGCACCAACATTTAGGCCTCTTTGATAAGCTTCCCCTTGGGTACAAAGTAGGTGATCTGAGCAGGATTAAAAATTGATTATATCTGACGGCATCCCACTGCAGTTTGGGGATAAAGTGATAACATTTTACTCCACTGGAAAATAAACGCAAATGACACAAAGGGTCCTGAGAGAATTCAAGCCCCATAAGACAAGAAAGAAACTCTTGTTTTCAATGTAATAAATTTGAAGAAACAGAAACAATTCCTGAGAGGCTCTATTTATGAACCTTATATGTTCCAGTAATAACACAGATATCTTCATTCTACTTCTTCACTCTTCATGGTTATTATAGAGAACATCTTTCCTCTCTCTAAGAAAACTAGACACTGCTCAGGAAACTTTGGGTTCAGATTCCTTCTACTCCATGGAAGGAGGTAATGTTGATGCTTAGAGAAAGCAATGAAAAAAGAACTAGAAAAGCGACCCTCTCAACAAGGTTTTCATTTTTGCTGTCTCTCAGCTATATGCTCCACAGCCAATAATCTGTAACTGTGTCAGGTCCTAGACAGACTGCTTCTATGTGCATTATCTTATTCAGAGCCCTCAATCCTTCTGTACGAGTGTTATTTAACCACTTTACAACTGAGGACATTAGAAAGTAGTGTATGTATTTGAATCAATGGAGTGTCTACAGTTAGTAACATGAATCATAATTCAAATGCTAGGCTTCTTGCTCAAAATCTATTGCTTTTCTCCAACACCTTAACTATTTACCACTTCTCAGCCTTCCATGGGAAAGACATTTTGCAAAAATGGGACCTGTGTGGCAATTTCCTCTCTTATCAAATGAAATGGATATACTGAGAAGATTAAGCCAAGGATGGTTTCACAGGATTGTGACTTCTTGGATGAACTTTGAATCAAATGAACATTTTCAGAAAATTGAAACCTCTTTCACTTTATATGTTATGGGCACAGGATCTGGCTAATTAATGTGCTCTATCTCAACTTCCCTAACATAAAATTGATGAAATAGTTTGCTGTCAATGTTAATTAACCATAGTATTTATCCTGTACACATAAGCACTGAAGCCATTGTAGCCATCCATGTTCACAGTCCCTGCTGCACCCAGTTCTGAATAATCTGCCTGCCTTTGGACAGTTCAAGAATAGCCTGTATAAAAAAAAACCCACTGCTGTTCTATAAACATGGAAGCTGAGTAATAAAAGGTGAGTAACAATATAATCCTGTTAGAACTATCTCCCAACATGAGCCAATTGGATTTTCCCAAGAATAAAACGGTGCTGGCCAACTGACTTGTGTTCTTACTATTCTTGTTTTCAATGCTGTCCTAAGCCATTGTTAACTAACTCAAGTGTTGAGTAGAAAAGATACATAGTACATCAGTGTGTAATCCTGTGTGCTCCTTTTTGTGTGTGTCTATGTGGGGAGGTGTGTCTGTATGTGTCTCTCTAAGCATATAGGCAAGCAGGTTTTAAAGGCTTTGAAAACTCATTTTTATGATTTAGCTCAATGTTGGTTCAGAATGTCTGTACTCTCACAGAAGAACAGAATAGATTCAGCTATTGACTTCTGGAAGCTCCTCCATTTTCTAACAAGAAAAAGGGTTGTTGGCGATGTGGGTGGTGGTGGTGTTTCTTTTATTCTTTTCCCCTATAGTTGCAAGAGTCAATGAAACACATATGGCCTTTTCTTGCTTTTACTATGAGCACAAGCTGAGCACCATTTTTATATATTAAGTTTTACAATGGATGAAAGAGAATAACTTTCTAACACGTGAACACTGCATGAAATTTAACCTTCAATGGACTTCATGAGTTACTGGAACATGGCCACATGCATTCATCTAAACCTTATCTATAGCCTATTTTGGCCTTACTGTAGCAGAGCCCTATAGCTTTGATAGAAATTATGTGACCCACAAGCATAAACTCCTTAACAAAGTTTTTGCCAACCCCTACTAGAAAACTTTACAGAGGTAGAAAGGTGGGATCTCTTTCTACTGCAATGTGACTAGGATGTAAGTGGTCCAAAAATGCACACCTCTCATTGGATGATGAACGCTCAGCAGACAATATACAGTGCTGTTCTCTGTTGTCTAGGGCTCTACTCAATAACCCTTATTCATATGTTTATATGGGATGTACATATTTAACCTATGTACAAAAAAGGGAAGAAAGGATAAAAGGATAGAAAGGGGGAAAGATGATCAGAGTTGTTAAGAGGAATCAAGTCTGAAATTCATGGCTTAGAAATTTATTCCAAGTATGTTGGGAAGCTAACTGAAGTTTATATGCAGGGGTGTTCTCTACCTTAATCTGATTTCAACTTTTTAAAACCCACTATGAATATAATATGGCTAATAATTACAGATGACAAGATACTCTACATCAAGAGATACAAGGATTTCACTTCTGAAAAATGAGAGGAAATTGTGTTTTGTGTGAATATATCTATACATACTTGATTACACACAAGTGTAATAGTGTGAAGAAAAATGTAAACATGTCAAAAATTACACTAGAATTTAACTTAATAGAATAGAGAAAATGAGGAGGATGAAGAAGATGAGGACAAGGAGGAGGAAAAGAAAGAGGAGGAGTACTTATCAATGATGACCAATAGTTTCCTTGTGCCAAAAGTGAAAAGTACAGGGAAGCAAAGAATAGGAGCAAACAATCAATTCAGATCAATGTCTTTCTTAAGTGCCTAGTAAAATACATGTGGGGTTTTTTGTCTATAATAATTTAAATATAAATCTGAGTCATCAACTGTCCATATCTATTTGATAATTTCTGGCTCTTTCCCAGGCCACAGACAGATGAAAACCCTCAGCAGCCCCAGCAACTCCAGCACCATCAGTGGCTTCATCCTCCTGGGCTTCCCCTGCCCCAGGGAGGGACAGATCTTCCTATTTGTGCTCTTCTCCATTGTCTACCTCCTCACCCTCATGGGAAATGCTTCCATCATCTGTGCTGTGCGCTGGGATCAGAGACTCCACACACCCATGTACTTCCTGCTGGCCAACTTCTCCTTCCTGGAGATCTGGTATGTCACCTCCACAGTCCCCAACATGTTGGCCAACTTCCTCTCTGACACCAAGGTCATCTCCTTCTCTGGGTGCTTCCTGCAGTTCTATTTCTTCTTCTCCTTGGGTTCTACGGAATGCTTCTTCCTGGCAGTCATGGCATTTGACCGCTACCTTGCCATCTGCAGGCCTCTACATTATCCTGCTCTCATGACTGGGCGCCTTTGCAACATCCTTGTGACCAGTTGTTGGGTGCTTGGTTTCCTCTGGTTCCCTGTTCCCATCATCATCATCTCCCAGATGTCCTTCTGTGGGTCCAGAATTATAGACCACTTCCTATGTGACCCGGGCCCTCTGTTGGCCCTCACCTGTTCCAGAGCCCCATTAATGGAGTTTTTCTGGACAATTATAAGTTCTCTGCTCCTGTTTATTCCTTTTCTATGCATCATGGGATCTTATGTATTGGTCCTGAGAGCTGTGTTTAAAGTTCCTTCAAGAGAAGGACAAAAAAAGGCTTTCTCCACTTGTGGGTCTCATCTGACAGTAGTTTCACTCTTTTATGGCTCAGTGATGGTCATGTATCTGAGCCCAACATCTGAGCATGAAGCTGGAATGCAGAAACTTGTGACTCTGTTTTACTCTGTTGTTACTCCCCTCATTAATCCTATGATCTATAGTCTAAGGAACAAAGACATGAAACATTCTCTGCAGAAGATTTTTAAACCACGAAGATTAGAATTTTAAGCAAACAAAATACATTTAAGTGCATGTGTATGTGGGTGTTAGAATATTATTCAACCACAAGAATGATTAAATCTGTTATTTACAGCAACATGAATAACATGGGAAGACACTGTGTAAAGTAAAATATGTCAGTTAAGGGAAGTCAAATCTTGCATAGCCTCACTTATGTGTAGAAAGTTTTAAAAAATGAATAGGGTAATCATTACCAGAGACCAAGAAGTGGTTAGTGTTTGTATGGATACAATCTCAAGGTAATAGTCATAAATATTATTTAAAATGTTTATCATATTTCTGTTGAGAACATTAAAAATGTCAGTCATTTTGTTTCAAACAGAATTATGTACAGTTAGTTATTATATCAATTAAAAATAAAACAGTAGGTCTATGTATTGGAACATGCCTATAATCCCATAATTTAAAGGGTGGTCCTGGAGAATTACAATTTCAGGGGAGCTTAGCAAGATCATGTTTCATAAAACACAATAGGAGACAATAGTGATTCATGCCTGTGGTACTTATATTTGCTTTAGTAAACAGCATGACCAAAAGCAATTTAGGAAAAAGAAGGATTACTTTGTATAGAAATAATAATCCATCATTCAGTGGAGCCAAGACAAGATTTTAAGGCAGGAGCCTGGAGGCAGGAACTGAATCAGAGACCATGAAGGAGCATACTTACCAGCTTCCTTTTTGTGGCTTGCTCAACTTGCTTTCTTGTGCAGCCTAGGACCACCTGCCCAGGAATTGCATGCGCCTCAATGGGCGGGGCCCTTCTATAGCAATTTTTATTCAAGAAAACACCACACAAATATGCCTATAGGCCAATCCAACTGAGGCTAATCCTAGGTGACCATAATTTATATCAAGTTAACAGAAATTAACCAACATATATGACTGCATGCCAACTCGATACACAAACACATTGCTAATAATAACATTTTTTGTTCAGTCTTGAGCACTTTTGTTAATATAATATAAAACACAGGCTGACTTATAAAACTCCCGTATTATTTTAATTTCTCAACATTTTAAAAATTCAATACTTCTTTAAATTATACAAATTAGGATGGTGGGCTCCTATAAAATCCAAAATAAATTACAGATTCTCTTTTTCATTTTTCTGTTGGAAATTTTATTCATGAGGGCTGTATTTACAGTATTTCTATTCTATCCTCTCCCCTGTGCAACTTCTCTGATGCCTCCCACACCCTCACAAATCTGAGAAATTTTCTGCTTTATTGTTGTTTTACACACACGTGTGTATACACATACATATATGTACATATGTACATATATATATTTATATGAGGTGCACACTATGTTTGTCTGTGTATATAATGATAGGTATTTAGAAAGAACTTGGAGATTATGCTTGTATAACAAAGTAAAATATTAAGTTTTCTTGTAGACACATGACCTCACCAGCCACAGGTAGTTGGCTAGGCTTACAATACCAGGCATGAGTTCCCTTCCATTTAGCTGACCTAAAATTTCATTAGGTGATTTCTGGTTACCCCAAAGACATGAATGCTACTATTAATCCCTTGATTATCTTGCCATGGTTGTTGCTGTGTTTCATAGTGTTTACAGCTTGGTAAGGATACTGGTTTATTTTTTTCCCTTGGTACATTGCATAGCACATTCTAATACTATGAGAGCTAGTCCTTCAGGAGAAGGCCTGCAAGTCGGTTTCAGATGATTCATCCAGATTCTTTGTCTTAAGTATGGAATGTTTCCCTATGGCTTTTCAATCATCCTTAGTGTTCTTTATGCCTTCTTCGCCCATCTCCCTCAATATTACCCTCCCTCTCCCTTCCTGTCCCATTTTCTCCATTTCTCCCATTGTAGAACCTCTGTTCTACTTCTTACTCTCTGGAGAGCCTCACCCACTCTTTTTCAATCAAGGTTATATAACCACACCTAAAAATTCAGAGCTAGGATCTCCATCAGAATGGCTAAGATCAAAAACTCAGGTGACGATTATGGAGGATCCAAGATGGCTGCCACGAGAGAACACTGTGTCTGAGGAGTAGGACAGCAGAAACAACACAGCGAACAGGAGACTGAACTCTGGGACCTAAAACGCCAGCATTGTGAGTGCCAGGTGAGCAGAACTCCTATGGTGAGAAAATCAAGTGGGAAAACCCTAGGGACACCCAGTTATTACCTGGAAAAATCTCCCGGTGACCAGCGGCACACAGCTCTGATTGGAACGAGCAGCCGCACTGGGTGCCCGCACCCGTCATTATAGACTGGATCACACAGTCTCGCGGGCAGTCTCAGGAGGAACCAGGTGCCGTTTTCACTGAACTGCACACTACGAGCGCACACTGCACCCGGGTTCTGCTTCAACCCACGGGTGTGTGGCGGGCACGAAGCTATCATCGGAAGCACCCCAGACTGAGTGGATTGGGGGACCCTTTTGACCAGTCCACACACTGCAGGGGCACTCGCCCAACGATTGAACGCTTCCGCCAGCAAAACCTCAGTCAGTGTGTGAGTCCGCTGGCGGATCTGGGAAGAACCTGAGTTCTGTCTCAACCCACGGCTGAGAGGATACTGGGACCATCTTGACCAGACCGCACACTGAGGGCAAAAACTGTACGCATCCACCAGCAAAAACCCCAGTTCAGGTGTCTGTCCACGGGCCAGACAGAGAAGGCCTCTGGCACCATTTCAGACAGCCCTGCATACAGCGGATGCACACAAACTCAAACCCACTGTGTGTGCCCCAAATATCATCTCAGACCGTGGTGCACAGCCCCTGGCACAGAAGGAGGCACCAAATCTCCATTCCAGGGGAGAGCCCTTAGCAGCAAGCCCAGGGCAGAGTGCACAGCCCCCAGCTGACATCTCAAACCTGGACACTCAGACTCTAGCACAGAATGAGGAGTAAAGACTCCAGAACAGAGAGGTGACCAGCCTGCAGTGCTCACAGCTTCTAGCACAGAGCACGAAGCTGGGCACACAGAGCCCACAAC
>JAQQSO010006179.1:0-11487 GCA_028658305.1 Pachyuromys duprasi
AAACAGGGACTGTTTCAGTCATGATCTTGATGGCTGACTCTTTGACCCTCCCCCATACAAGCCAGGGAGTGACAGACTGGCTAGATCCCAGAGGAGGACATTGCAGCCAGCCCTGAGGAGACAGGATAAGCTGGGGTTGGATGGAAGGGAAGGAGGTCCTCCCCTGTTGGTGGACTTGGAGGGGGCGGGGAGGAGGGAGATGAGGGCGGGAGTGGGAGGGTAGGAGGGAATGAGGGAGGGGGCTACCCCTGGGATTCAAATTACCTAACCTGTGATTGAGATAAATATAAATAAATTTAAAAATTTTTCAAAAAAAAAAAAAGAAAATTCTGTCTCTCTGTTTTCCTATGTACAACTTTCCTATGGTATCTAGCAATCTGAGCAGGCTTTGGGCCTTTACCTATGCAATCTAAAAGTTGCTGAAAGCAATGAACATTACCATTATTTTGCCATCCTTCTTTTCTAATTTTAGTAGTCAAATTACTAAATCAGTAGTAGTGGTGATATGATAGAGTCAGCACTTAGTCTAAGACAGGCAAAGTGTTTTCTCCTGCTGACTCAGAGTAAAATATGCAAAATACAAATACCATAATGATTACTTTTGTTGTTGTGTTGTGTTGGTTTTTTGAGACAGGATTTCTCTGTGTACACTTGGCTGTCCTGAACTTGCTTTGTAGACCAGGCTGGCCTCAAACTCACAGAGATCTGTCTCTGTCTCCTGTGTGCAGGGATTACAGGCATTAATAGATGATTAACAGAAACAATTTTCAAGTTGTATTCCTATCTTATCTAATGATTTGAAATAGTTTCTTTTCTCTAAACAACAAAATATAAAGCCGTTAGAAATTAAAATAACAGAAAACATAACAGAAGACAAAAAATAACCTGTGGGTACCAAATTCAATGGATAATTTGGGCATATGTAAGACAGGGTTTTATTCTTCATTGCTGTCCAACAGTGAGGCTTTTGTAAGACAAATCAGAGATGTGACATAGTTTGCCTTATGACAGATTAAAATATGATTACTCAGACTCTTAAAAGAAAGGAACATGGTGAAGCACATAAGGAAGACATCCCAGTATCAGCCTTTTGCCTCCACATGCCCACACATACAATCTCACATATACACAAAACATACACACAAATCAATAAACATTTTAAAGAGAGAGTAGAGAGAAGAGGCTGCCGGTACTTCTGTGGTTAATTCTGAGTTTAAGTAAGGTTTGTATAAGTCTCTGGACTGAATACACCTGCATATGGTTCCTCCTGGTAATGTTTGTGAGATTGTTATTTAGAAGGTTCTCCAGGTTTTCAGAATAACAGAATGACTTTTTATTTTGGAAATTATTTTGGATAGAATTCCATTAAACCATGACATTCAAAATTATTAGCAAAGGTCTTAAATGTAATGGATTAGTAACGTGATAATGCTAACATATGGATGAGAGAGGGGTCTCCCAGAAAAACAATCAGAGTTCTAGCTTGCACAGAAATGACATATCAGCCTCAACCTTGGACTTGGAGAACAGGGTGAGTGACTTAGGAGGGGCTAGACTCAGAAAACTCACACATCTCAACTGTGGTTTTCCAAAATCAAGGTTCAACCCCACAAGCAATAGAAAGGAAAATGAAACAACTGCTGGCAGCTGAACTAAGTAATCTAAATATAAACAATGACTACAGTTTTTAAAAAAATATTGCTAGAGTAAAAATTAAATTTAGTTGCTTACATTTAGGTTGTTATCTAGAGGACTTCTGTTCTTAATTTCAGGAAGTTAAAAGGTAAGAATACACAGACAATCATGGGTAAAACGCTAATTCAGCGAGGGGCTCGGGTTCTCATGCTTCTATAAGCATTCTTTTCTTCTCATTCACCAGTTTATTATTCTACTGGAAACTTCTTTTACCTCCTGGTCCTGAAAAACATCATTCTGTAACTTTATCTGACAAGTTTCCTTCTACAAATGACAAAAGGGAGAAAGTCAATAATAAATCTGTACATAAAAAAGATTCGGGTTTCAACAATGACAGGACCTTAAGTATTTTATAAGTTCTTCTATAAGTGGGCAATATTTTCCTGAAACAAAAAAAGGTTGAGATGAGAACAATAAGCATTATTTATTTTCATTTTAATAGAGTAAAAATCCCATTTTGTAAACTGCTGGATTTTCATTTTAAATCAGGTTATACACAAGTACACCCGTTTCAGCATTTTTAAACATCCCTAATTCCCACTCAACCACAACATATATTTAATTTCTGCAAATGAAACTCCACTGAGATAACAATATGAAAAAAAAAAAGCATGATGCATTGGGAAATCCACAGACAAAGGTAATAGTACTCCTGTAGTATGCTCCCTTTCAGTTTCCAGAAAAGTAGCAGACCTGACAAAATAGATTCTAGCTTTCTGAAAACAGAGAGACTCCATTGTGCCAGCTCAACACAGCCATCAATGTCAACATTTCACGATGGGGGAAATTTGGTTTGCATGTGGTTCCTTTCAGATGAACTAAATTTGTTTCAAGTGTTATAATTTGTCGAATGATCTTGCCAATCATGTTAGACATCCTAAAGCAAGTCTGGGACTAGGGAGATAGCTAGATGGGAAAAACACTTTCCTTGCAGCATGTTTGAATCCCCAGTATGTATGTAAAAAGCTGACTTCTTATGTATGGGAAAATTAGGAAGCAGACACAGATATAGCCCAAGAGCTTTCTGGCCAATCAGTTCCGTCCAAATGGCAAGCTTCCTGTAAAGAGAGAGAGAGCTCATTCATAGAGGCAGCTTATCTCAAAACAATGAGGTAGAGAGCTATTGAGGAAGACACACCTACCTGCCTGCAGGTAGAAAGCTATCCATCTGGAACTGTTGAACTGCCTGTTTATATAATGAAGTTTATCTCTTCTGATTTTAAGTTAGTGTCACTTACTTCA
Source organism: Pachyuromys duprasi (assembly GCA_028658305.1). Lineage (NCBI taxonomy): Eukaryota > Metazoa > Chordata > Mammalia > Rodentia > Muridae > Pachyuromys > Pachyuromys duprasi. Next base: position 2,938 of record JAQQSO010006179.1, read on the forward strand.
CTGTTGGGGAAACTAACCTTCACTAGAGTTAATTAGAAATAAATGTATCACACTGAGAGATTATTTTACCTGTCAATAAAAGAGATCCTAAGATGTTTTGACTCCTGCCATTCTAAAAGTCGTAAATCTTGAAAATAACATTGTCAATTCTTAATTATCTACAAATTAATTTCTCTTCTCCTCCTTACCTCCTGTTTCAGAGAGAAAATTGTCTCTAGTCTTTCTCATAGTTAATGTCTCTATTTCATCCTGATCTGTCTCATCAAAGAGTTCTCCAGTGGAAGTCTGCCAGCCCCGAAGGATGATGGCTTTTTTGTACCACACAGAGATGAATTTAGGTCTTGACAGCTCATGGCTTTCCAATTTTCAATGCTGTGACCTTAGGCAGATTATTCAATCAGTTTGCCTGAATAGATAAACAGTTTATACAATTCCTTTCTCTACAAAATATAATTTTAGTCTCTTATTAACTCTGCCAGTTGACTCTAACTTAGAAAACTGAATCTAGATAAGAAGGAGCTGTAAATATCTAATGATGAAGACACAGGTCTGGAAATTCACGGATATAGAGATTCTTGTAGCTTGCATATTCCATGCAAGGCTCCTAGAACTAAATGGTGGTGTTTCCAGAACCACCAACTCCACATGGAGCAGTGTGCTTTTATAACTGGTCATTTGGCATCATCCGGAAGGGGATCTCATCTTTGAATCTCTGAACTATCTCATCATCTGCAAGATGGACTTCTACAGAAAACTAGTAACATTGTGCCTCCCTGCTTGCCCTCACCATTGGAATGTATTCAATTTCTAGTATTAAATATGGTCTTTGATGCTCTTTTAACTCTGAATGTATAATTAAACCTTAGACATACACCTGTCAAGTAGACTGGTTATATAATAACTACACAATGAAAACTTAATCCAGTTGTAAACCAGAGCACACAGATAACTCATATGTACCTATATGCTTTCTGAACAGATATGGACATAGGAAATATGCTATCTTAGCATTTTTGTACATGTGATAACTAAAAATGTATGGTTATGATGATGCTCTCCCTCTGCTAAATTTTTATTCTGATAGAGCTAGTGGCCTAAATAGGTATTCCAAGTTCCTTCTAGCTACTGCTACAAGTAGGTGCTCACTTTACCTGGATTCATTCTTATCATTCTCCTGCACTGAAGGAATTCTAAGTCAAGAGCTACACCAAGATCAACTCAAAGAACCTTTATTCCTAAGTAAACTTGGGAAACACTGGACTGACTCATACTACTCATACTGTTATTTTGTTACAATTCTGTTCTACTGAGAACTGCAGTTCTCCAGTGAGAAATGCCCTAAGAGAAGACACATACTTCTGCTTAAGCAGTTCCACTCCTCTCCCTCTTTTGCAGCCCTATCTGTTGAGATACATGACATTGTAGGAAATAGAGTGTCTGTGGTGGCTTATATTAAAATGTTCCTCATATGCCTACATGTTTGAATACTTGGACTTCATTCAGCAGCACCATTTGGGGAAGAAATAGAGTTGTTAGGATGCAGAGCCTGGATTGAGGAAACACATCGTTGTAGGAGGGCTTGGGATCTTATAGGATTATTCCATTTCAGCTGACCTTCTGCTTCTTGCATGTGGATGGAGATGTGACTTCTCAACCCTGTGCTCCTTCTGTTGCTACAGATGCTTGCTGCCATATCTCCCTGCCATGATAAACTCTCAACTCTTTGGATTATAAACAAAACTAAATGCTTTCACCTATAACTTACTTTTGGTTATAGTCTTTTATCACATCAAAAGAAATTTAGCAAAAAAAAAAATGTTTGAGAATGGAGTGTCCTATGGAGAATCTGACCATACTGTTTTTTGAAGGAATGTAGAAGACATTGGAACATTGGATGAAAAAAAACAATTAAATGATGTAAGCAGAACATAATGGACATTCTAGTTGGTGCCTGAAAGAGGTGGTAGAGGCCTGGTTCATGGAGTTTCAGAAGAAAGTGGGGTTTCTATTAGCAATAATGTTTAGAATATAATTGCACAGTGTATTGGCAAAAAAAAAAAACAATTGACCATTTTCTGCTTCTATCCTAAGAATTTACATGAAGCTAAATTTAGAAGAAATGGTCTAATTAATTTGATGGAGGAAATCCCATGATAGAACAATTTGAATCTTTGCTATTGTTATGGCTGATTATTCTAAATAAAACAGAGCAACTTGGACAAGAAGAAATGTAAACTGCATGGTTTGGAATGAAAGGCAGCACTGGAAATCTTAATTCCATCCCCAAGGTCTGTGCTGGGAGAAGGCTGGACTCAAGGAAAGCCTATCCCCCCTGCATGGGAGCAATGAGAAGGGCAGTGTGCTCTCAGAAGAAGACCTCGCCCAACTGAACTTCCAATTTGTGAAAAGAAAAGCTCTAACAAGGTTTTCAGTTCTAAAAGTTAAAAAAAAAAGCTGCTGAAATGGTGTCCAAATGGGCCAGGGTCCACCCTAAACTGGCAGTCAGACTCGGCAATGCCATGCATATGATGCTGGCTTTAGAGTTATGAAGATGCCAGACTGTGGAGACATTTATTCTTCCTCCACTGTTTCAGAGAGCGACTGAGGTTACACAACATGTAGAAAGCTCAGTGACATTTCTGCAAGAAGGCTGGGGGAGGGGAGGGGGAGCATTGCATGAATCTGTGAAGTCAGTGCCTGGAACGCAGTCCTTATCCCAAGAAGGTAGAAGTGCCGCATATGTAAGAATATGTCAGGTGTGTTTACATGCAGAGTGAAGCCAGCTCAAGAGAGAGAGGTTCCTGTTGCACAGCAAAGCTGGACAGATAAAGCTGTCTAAGTCTTCTGAAAGTAAAACCCAGATATCAGACATGGATTTACAGAATTTGTTGTTTTCTCTCCTGGGTTTCAGTGTTAGTGCCTCACTTTGGAAGTGAGAATATATATTCTGTGTCATTGTATTTTGGAAGTAGTCTCTCTCCCTCCCTCTCACTGTCTGCTTACTATATGTGGATGGAGATATGTTCTCTCAGCATATTTCTTCCACCATGGAGCTTCTTGTTGGCATGCCTTCCCCCTTTGATTATTTCTTCCCCCTGAAACCATAGGCAATAATAAATACTTTTGTCCATTACTTGATTTTCGTATTAGTCTTTTATCACAGGAGCAGAAAAGTAACTGATATATTGTCCCTGGATATTAGCAGATATACTTAATTATCCACATTACAAGTAGGAAAAATAAGTTAGAAATATTCAGTAAATCTCTAAAAGCTCACAACAAGCAAAACATCTCTATAGGGTTCACTCTGTTACTGATTTTTAAAGTGGGCCTACAACTTGCCACAGATTCTTTGTGCTACATATATCGACAGCAATAACTCCAGATCTTAATACAATAAGACAATGTCATGCATTAAACAAGACCCAAAGAACCAAAAGAATGCTAGGAAAGTAGGTCTATGAACATGATTCCACTTGAAACTATTCACATATATAACCGTTGCAATGTTGGCATGGCGATCCATAAGACAAGATGAGGTTTGTTATATTATCATATAAAACTTCGTATTATATATGCCACCCATTTACTAATCTTCAGTTTGGTGTTTAATCAACTGAGAATTCCTTACATTTCTAACAGTCTATAATGATGTCCTAGTTATTGTTTTCATGCTGTGAAGAGACACTTTGAACAAGAAAACCCTTATAAAGGAAAACATTTAACTGGGGGCTTGCTTATAGTTTCAAAAGCTTAGTCCATTATTGTCATGCTGAGGAGCAGGCTGTCATGGTACTGAAGCAGCATCTGAGAGCTTTACATCCTGATCCACAGGGGCAGGCAGAGAGAGAGAGAGAGAGAGAGAGAGAGAGAGAGAGAGAGAGAGAGAGAGAGAGAGACAGCACCCAGAGCCTAGCATGAGCTGTGTAAACCTCAAAGTCCAGCCCCAGCAATACACCTCCTCCAACAAGGCCACACTTCCTCATCCTCCCCAAATTGTTCTTCAACTAGAGACTAAGCTTGCAAATATATGTACCTATGAAGGCCATTCTCATTCACTCTATAGAACATTTAACATCCTGGATGGGACTTGTATTCCACATCCCTGTCACTCATTTCTTTGTGTGTCCAGCTTAGCCAGTTACTACAAGAAGAAGAAGCAGGAATCCTTCATCTGCACAGTATCAGCATCCAGCCAATGGAATGCCTTTAGCAGTCAAATTTTTTAATGAAATACTTGAGTTAACATAATGAGGGTAATTCTAAAAGGCACAAAAACGATCTGATCTAGAAATGTAAAGTATAGGAGAGATGGGAATATCTAGACAGATAATGACTGGAATTTTTCAGAATGAAAAAAAAAACCTCTATTGGGAAAAGGAGAAAATAATTAGGATGTTGTTCTTAGCTAGTACCTTTAAAATAGTGTTTACCGAAACCATACACGTGGATAATGAGCCACTGGACTTCAGAAAGGGTCACACAGGGCTCTGAGCATCTGAACTACTTTCAGTTTAAGGTAGATAAAATAAATATGTAAAGTAACTATGATCTATTTGCAATCAAGAAAGGCCAATTGAACTCTTTCTTGCTGTAAAGAAAGTATACTTCTCTGAGCTTCAGAAATCTGTTAAAGGAAAAGATTGAAACAGGTCTCCTAATAAAGAGACCCACAGAGGAAAGCGAGAAGAAAATTAGTTAGATCCTAAAATGGATGAAGCTTGTTGATACATTAGATGGCATAGTATAAACTCAAATTTTACTTACTTCATGTATTTGCACCAAGAGTGAGACAATATGAATTTGTACCTCAAGGGCAGACTCCTCTTTTGTTATTAGTGAAAGCTGTAACAGAAATTAAGGAGCATGTTTGAGACACTCTGCACTGACTTCTGATGCCTGACTAAAAAGTCATTCTTTCCATGCCATGCATAATGACTATTTACTGTTGTCTTGAATGATTGATTGATTGACTGACTGACTGATGTGAGACACAGTATTGCTATGCAGCCCAGGCTACGATCCTCCTGCCTCAGTTTTCTGTCTGTTAAAATTTGGGACATTAAACATCACATTTGGCTTCTACAGCAATTCTTAAGTACTACGTAATCAACATTTTCCACCATTGGAACCAGTCTTACTTATTCCAGCTTTTGTTTTAATGAACAATGATCAATAAACCTACCTGGAAAAAATGATTTTTAAAGGTGACATTTTATTTTTAATTAATTTATATTTTTATTCAGTTTACATCCTGGTTGTATCCCCATCCCTCCTCCCAGTCCCATCCTTCCTCCCCTCCCCTCTTGCCTATTCCTCAGAAAAGGGGAGCTCCCTTTCACATCCATTTCAGCTCACCAAGTTGCATCAGGACTGAGCATGTCCTCTTACCCTGTGCCCGGCAAGGGGAAGTGGTCAAAAAGCTGGCAAGTGAGTCAAAGCCTGATGCAGTCTCCACTCCTTACTATAGGACCCACTTAAAGCCTAATCTGCCCATCTGCTACATCTTTGTAGGGGCCTAGATCCAGTCCATGCATGGTCCTTGCTTGATGCTTCAGTCTCAGCAAGCCCCTCTGGCCCTGGTTAGTTGGCTCTGTGGATCTTCTTATGGATCTCCTGTCGCCTCCAGGTCTTAAAAGGTGACTTTGAATGTATTGGTTATCATTATGCTATCCTTTTATTTTGTTCATTGAGAATTTCATACATATGAAATCACGCATAATACATGATTTGTCTCATACTACTTTTTCTTATATCCTTACCCTCCCCCCACTTCCCTATCAGTCCACATGCCAGATTCTTGAGCTTTGTTTTGTTTTGTGACTCATTTCTTTAAACCAGAGTCATCTACATTACCATTAGGTAGGAGCCATCCTTTGAGGCCTGGTGGTCTGAGACAATGTCTGCCCCTTTCCCAGAATTTAGTAAATAATAGTAATAGTAAATAATAAATAGTAAGAGTAAATAATAGTAATAGTAAATAATTCATCAGTGATGGATATGGGATTTGACTGAATAGACTCCTAGTGTCTCTGGTGAATGTTTGCAATTGAACACAAGAAAGAAAAATGACACAAGTTAGACTTAAAAGCCCTGAGAAACGAAACAAGAGAGCTCAGGCACCTACAAGACTGTCTGTGGTTCCTCCTCTTTAGTCCCTTTGTTTTTCTCTCTCTCTCTTTCTCCCTCTCTCCCTTTCTTTCTCTCATCTCTCTCAAACTGTGTACATAGTAAAACTCAAGGCTTCAAATAATCCACAAGGTTTACATTCAAGATTCAATGATTTCACAGCCTGGGTTAATTGGATTCCCAATATTGATCAATTAATTGTAATCAGGAAAACTTGTTCATGTGACAATATGACAAATCCATTATTATTCCTATAAATGTACTAAAGAGATGAGCTCTTTGTAGAAGAAGAGGTGTTCACAAAGAGCTTCACCATAAAACAAATTAGATTGTGGTAGCAGAATTCTCAGAGTTGGCCATGTCTTAGTTTCTAGAACTTTTTTGCGTATGTTTTGCAACATGTCAAAGGAAAATAGAATACAGAGATGATTAAAGGTCCTGAAGAAAGGAAATGATAGTGGGTTACATGGGCATAAACAAAGTAACTACAAGGTTGTGATAGAAGTTGAAAAGAAGCCAGGATAATTGAAGTCAAGGAGAGATTTGAAGAAGCAACGAAGCTCACTGTGAATACAGTAGTAACAAACCATAACATAAGGAGGGAAGGTTGTCTCCAGAAACAAAACAAAAAACAGAATAACAAGAACAACAAAATCAACCTAAAACAAGGAAAGGGAATTTTACTGCATCTGGACAAGAAGCACTACCTCATCAATAATCTTAGTCCAGCAAAGCTTCTGTTAAACTCATGAACCACAGAACTACAATACAAACATGTGTGGCATTTTAAGCCACTTTTTAATAATTTGTTACAGCAGCAATGGAAAACTAATATACAGACTGTCCTCTTTAGCTCTTGTTGTTCCAACAGGGGGGGTATATGCTTGCCCCATATACATTCAGCATATACATTCCTGTTAACTTGAAAGAGAAATTTAAACCTAGATTTTCAATCCCCCTTTCATACATACTGCAATTCACAACTTTCTCTTCATGAATACGATTAGTCTGAATCTAATCTCTAAGCTAATTTCTAAAAGGTCACTAATTTCTAAAGACACCAGAGTGAGGAAGCCATTCTATTCCTTAGTCTTTGAATGAGCAAATACAATAATATCAACAGTAGTTAAATATTTCCCTCTATGTGTTTGAATTAGCAGCTTCTCTTACTTCATATAATTTCTTTTATTGCTCCTTCTACTGGTCCCTTAACTATCAGCATCCTTCCCCTTACTGTGTGATCCATTTTGCCTTTGTACTCAGTTAACTTTCGGTTCTGTCTCTGATAACTGTCAGTTGTGTTATATTGTGTATAATGACATAATATCTGGCTTGATTTTATTCCACAAATGACCCCAACACCTACCTTCTGTTGTACCTGAAGGATCAGAGAAGGCTCGGCATGACAATGACAATAAGGAGCTCAATTGGGGGCGGGGGAGGGAGGAGAAAAGAAAGGAAAAGAAAAGAAAAGGAAAGGAAAAACATTTTAGGTATATCTCAACCAGTGCTGGAACATCCAAATGAGAAAGAATCTCTTAGGAGTAAAGGCAAAAACAAGCTCCAAGTCAACAGCACTTAACACCAACCTTCAACTATAGTCTAAAATCTACAAAGAAACAGTCGATTGAAAATGAACTCCAGGACAGATGACCTAACAAGTTTTCAGAAAAAGGTTGGAAATTACACAAATATATCAAAATAAAGCAAACATCAATTCAGAAGTAAGAAAAAAATTAAATATTTTGAAGCACATGAAAACAGAAATACACCAAAAGTTATTGGATGGTACAAAAGAAAGGCTACTGCAGCCAATGCCTGTGTCACACAGGTGCAAGAGCTCAAATCCAATGTACATCCCTGCATCTTTTGGGCTGAGAAACACAAAGGTAAATCTCTACTGACCCAAAGTTAGTAGAAGGAAAGCCCAGAGCAGAAATAAAGGAAACCAAGGCAGGAAAACATGATTACCTCCCCCTGAGGGGGGGAGGGGAGCAGGCCACAGAAGACAATGCAGCCAGCCCTGATGAGACCTGATAGACTAGGATCAGAGGGAGGAGGACCTCCCTTTTCAGTGGACTGGGAGAGTGACACAGGTGGGGAAGAGGGAGGGTAAGATTGGGAAGAGAGGACAGAGGCAGGTACAGGGGGGATACAAAGTAAATAAACTGTAATTAATAAAAATAATTCCACTCTTAGGCATATTTCCAAAAAATGCTCACGTACACAACAAGGACATTTGCTCAACTATGTTCATAGCTGCTTTATTTGTAATAGCCAGAACCTGGAAACAACCCAGATGTCCCTCAGTTGAGGAATGGATACAGAAATTGTGGTACTTTTACACAATGGAATACTACTCAGCAATTAAAAAGGAGGAAATCATGAAATTCGCAGGCAAATGGTGGGACCTGGAAACGA
>JAQQSO010006180.1:0-11486 GCA_028658305.1 Pachyuromys duprasi
TGACCACATTCTGGTTACATCTGAGGCCTTTTCCATGGGAAGGATTTTTTAACCAGACAGATATTCCTGATCAAATGCAAATAACTAAGAAGAGAGATTCAGATTGAAATTCCCTAAAAATGAATCTACTACTATTATTTGCAAAAATAGACATTTTATTCAATTCCCTTTAAATACTCAAGATTGTAACCATATATCTATGCTGTTCTCAACCTTAGTGAAAGATTTTAGAGGTGGGCAGTAATTAATACGGAGAGAGAAAAATATTCAAAGTGCTGAAAAGACAATTGGACCACAATAAAATTGTTTATGTCCGTGTGCTTTTTTGACGATAATAAGTGTGAATGCAATAAAAAAATGTATCTCTCCAAATAAAAATATAAAGATGAACTACGAGTTCAAACACGACATTTTACTGAATCTTTTATTTGTCTTCAAATCATCAATTGAATTTCTCTCTTTCTGGTAGCCCTAGTTTGTTTCAAGTTGGCACAAAAGAACTCCTAGGCATATATCCAAAATATACTCAAGTATACAACAAGGACATTTGCTCAGCCATCTTCATAGCAGCTTTATTCATAATAGCCAGAATCTGGAAACAACCGAGATGTGTCCCTCAACTGAGCAACGGAGACAGATATTGTAATACATTTACATAATAGAATACTACTAAAGCTATTAAAAACAAGGAAATCACTAAATCTGCAGGCAAATGTCAGTAACTAGAAAAGATCATTCTGAGTGAGGTATCCCAAAAGCAGAAAGACACACATGGTATATACTCACTTATAAGTGGATATTATACATATAATACAGAGTTAACACACTAAAATCTGTACACCTAATGAAGCAAAGCAAGAAGGAGAACCCTGGGTAAAATGTCCAATCTTCATTCAGAAAGGCAAAAGGGACAGACATCCGAAGAGGGAGAAAACAGGGAATAGGACAGGAACCCACCACAGAGGGCCTCTGAAAGACTCTACCCAGCAAGGTACCAAAGCAGATGTTGAGAATAATAGCCAAATTTTGGGCAGAGCACAGCGAATCTTTTTTTTTCTTTTTTTCAGTAATTTATTTTTATATTAATCACAGATTATATACTTTGTATCCCAGCTGTAGCACCCTCCCTCATTCCCTCCCACTCTCTCCATCCTTCCCTCATCTTCACCCTAACTGCCTCCAAGTCAACTGATAGGGGAGGACCTCTCCCGCTTCTGTCTAACCCTAGCTTATATTGTCTCTTCAGGGCTGGCTGCAATGTCCTCTTCTGGGATCTAGCTAGGCTGCTCCTCCCTCGGGGGAAAGAGGGGAGTCACAGACCAGCCATTGACTTCATGACAAAAATAGTCCCTGTTCCCGTTACTAGGGTACCCAGTTGGATACTGAGCTACCATGGGCCACATCCAAGCCGGAGTTCTAGTTTATATCCATACATAGTCCTTGGTTGGGGAAACAGTCTCATAGAAGACCCCTGTGCCATAATCTATTTGGTATTTGTGGAGCTCTTGTCCTCGCCACGTCTTACTAACTCTCCCTTTTTCATATGATTCCCTGCACACTGCCGAGTCTTAATATTTGCTTTGATTACATTGCTAGTTAAAGTGTTTCAGAGGCCCTCTGTGGTAGGCTTCTGTACTGTTGCTTGTTTTCTCCTATATTCAATGTCCAACCCATCTTTCTAAGTGAGCATTGATCATCCCACCCTGGGTCCTCCTTCTTGCTTATCTTCATTAGGTGTATAGATTTCAGCATGCCCATCCTATCCTATAGGTCTATATAAATGAGTATATATCAAGTGTATCTTTCTGCTTTTGGGATACCTCACTCAGGGTGATCATTTCTAGGTCCCACCATTTGCCTGCGAATTTCATGATTTCCTCGTTTTTAATTGCAGAGTAGTATTCCATTGTGTAGAAGTACCATTATTTCTGTATCTATTCCTGGACTGAGGGATCTCTGGATTGTTTCCAGGTTCTGGCTATTAGGAATGAAGCTATTACAAACATGGTTGAGCAAATGTCCTTGTTGTTTACTTGAGCATCTTTTGGATATATGTGTAAGAGTCCTAAGAGTGGTATATGTGGGTCTTGAGCCTGTCTTGTCACTTGAGTTTTTGATCTTAGCCATTCTGACAGGTGTAAGGTGATTTTGATTTGCATCGCCCTGATGGCTAAGGACATTGAGCATTTCTTTAAGTGTTTCTCTGCCATTTTACAATCCTCTACAGAGAGTTCTTTGTTTAGCTCCATACCCTATTTTTTAAATGGATTACTTGATTTGTTGCTTTTTAACTTCTTTAGTTCTTTATATATACTGGATATTAGCCCTCTGTCAGATATAGGATTGGGAAAGTTTTTTTTCCCAGTCTGTAGGCTGACTTTTTGTTTTGATGACAGTGTCTTTTGCTGGATAGAAGATTTTCAGTTTAGTGAGGTCCCATTTATTGATTGTTGATCTTAGAGCCTGTGCTGTTGGTGTTCTATTCAGGAAGTAGTCTCCTGTGCCAATGAGTTCTAGGGTCCTCCCTACTTTTTCTTCTAACAGGTTTAGTGTGTCTGGATTTATGTTGAGGTCTTTAATCTACTTGGACTTTAGCTTTGTGCACGGTGATAAATATGGGTCTATTTTCATTTTTCTGCATATAGATATCCAGTCGGACCAGCACCATTTGTTGAAGATGCTGTCTTTTTTCCACTGAATGGTTTTGGCTTCTTTGTCAAAAATCAAGTTTTCATAGCTGTGTGGATATAATTCCGGGTCTTCTATTCGGTTCCATTGTTCCACAATTTTGTTTCTATGCTGATACCGTGCAGTTTTTATTATTATTGCTCTGTAGTACAGCTTGAGGTCAGGGGTGGAGATACTTCCAGATGGTATCTGTTCTTGTACAGGATCATTTTGGATATTCTGGTTTTTTTGTTTGTTTGTTTCTCCATATGAAGTTGAGAATTTTTCTTTCAAGTTCTGTGAAGAATTGTGTTGGTATTTTGATGGGAATTGCATTGAACCTATAGATTGCTTTTGGCAGTAAGGCCATTTTCACTATGTTAATCCTACCAATCCATGAGCACAGAGGTCTTTCCATCTTCTGATATCTTCTTCAATTTCTTTCTTCAGAGATTTGAAGTTTTTTTCGAACATGTCTTTCAATTGCTTGGTTAGACTCACCCCAAGGTACTTTATGTTATTAGTAGATATTGTGAAGGGTGTTGTTTCTCTAATTTCTTTCTCGGCCCTTTTGTCTTTGCTGTACAGGAGGGCTTCTGATTTTTTTTGAGTTGATTTTGTATCCAGCCACTTTGCTGAAGGTGTTTATCACTTGAAGGAGTTCTTTGGTGGGAAGTTTGGGGTCACTCATGTATATTATCATATCGTCGGCAAACAGTGATACTTTGACTTCTTCCTTTCCAATTTGTATCCCTTTGATCTACTTTACTTGTCTTATTGCTCTAGCTAGGACTTCAAGTACTATGTTGAAGAGATATAGAAAAAATGGGCAGCCTTGCCTAGTCCATGATTTCAATGGAATTGATTTAAGTTTCTCTACCTTGATTTTGATGTTGGCTATGGGTTTGCTGTATATTGCCTTTACTATTTTTAGGTGTGTGCCTTGTACCCCTGAGCTCTCTAAGAATTTAAACATGAATGGATATTGAATTTTGTCAAATGCTTTTTCGGCATCTAGGGAGATGATCCTGTGGTTTTTCTCCTTCACTTTGTTTATATGGTGGATCACATTGATGGATTTGCGTATATTGAACCACCCTTGCATGCCTGGGATGAAGCCTACTTGGTCATGGTGGATGATATCTTTTATGTGTTCTTGGATTCAGTTTGCCAGTATTTTATTGAGTATTTTTGTGTCCATGTTCATAAGGGAGATAGGTCTGAAGTTCTCTTTTTTGTTGGGTCTTTTTGTGGTTTCGGTATCAAGGTGACTGTGGCTTCATAGAATGAGTTTGGTAATTTTCCTTCTATTTTAATTTTGTGGAATAGTTTAGAGAGATTGTTGTTAGGACTTCTTTGAAGGTCTGGTAGAATTCTGCACTGAATCCATCTGGCCCAGGGCTTTTTTTGGTAGTGAAGCTGTTGATGACTGCGTCTATTTCCTTGGGGGATATAGTTCTATTCAGTCTTTCTACCTGATCTTGACTTTATTTAGGTGCATGGAATCTATCAAGAAAATTTCGCATTTCTTTTAGATTCTCAAATTTTGTGGCATATAGGCTTTTGTAGTAAGACCTAATGATTGTTTGGTTTTCTTCGGTGTCTGTAGTTATGTCCCCCTTTTCATTTATGATTTTTGCTGATTTGGATAATTTCTCTCTGCCTTTTTGTTAGTTTGGATAAGGGCTTGTCCATCTTGTTGATTTTCTCAAAGAAACAGCTCTATCTACCATGATGGTCAGATAGGATGCAAGGGATTATTTCAATTTTCTTGTATCTGCTGAGGCTCGCTTTGTGACCAACTATATGGTCTATTTTGGAGATGGTTCTATGAGGTGCTGAATAGAAGGTATACTCTATTGATCTACGGTAAAAAGTTCGGTAGACATCTATTAATTCCATTTGATTTAGGGCCTCTCTAAGTGCCCTTGTTTCTCCGTTTTTTTTTCTGAACGGATGATCTGTCCCTTGGTTAAAGTGGAGTGTTGAAGTCTCCCACTATTAGGGTATTGGGATCAATGTGTGATTTCAGCTTTAATAATGTTTCTTTTACAAATGTAGGTGGTCTTGTATATGGGGCATAGATGTTCAAAATTGTGATGTCTTCCTGTTGGAATTTTCCTTTGATGAGAAGGAAGTGCCCCTCCTCATCTTTTTTGATTAGTTTTGGTTGAAAGTCTATTTTATTAGATACTAGGATCACTACCCCAGCTTGTTTTCTGGGTCCATTGGCTTGAAAAACATTTTTCCAGCCCTTTACTTGGAGGTATTGTTTATCTTTTTTGCATAGTTGTGTTTCTTGGATGCGGCAGAATGTTGGATCCCATTTCTGCAACCAGTCTGTTAGTCTGTGTCTTTTTGTTGGAGTGTTGAGTCGGTGCCTGTGGCACGGTGCTAAGCAAGTATCTATGGCCCGTGTGCGCAGTGTGGGGGAGGGCAGATCTGTGGGTGGCATGGCTATGGACGGGTTTCTGTCTGGCTGTCTGGCTGTCTGGCTGTCTGGCTGTCTTCCTCCTCCCACCCAGTACTGCATAGTGGTAGGTAGGCTCTGTGTGTGTGCCCACCGCAGCAAAAAAGCATGCCCTGGGGCAGAGAATGTGTCTGTAGACCTCTTTCCCCACCTGCAATGCCTGGTATGGAAAAACACAGGTTGCTGTCTTGTCTCCATCCTCTCCTCTTTGCTGCCTGAATTTGATTTTTTTTTCATGTGTCCTAACCGTGAAGCCAACACAAAAGTAGGATGAAAAAGAGACTGCCATCTGATCTTCCCCTGACTGATATAATATCAAAACCACCAAGTTGTCTCTTTGACTATTGCCAGGGTAAGAACATTTTTATTTTAATTAAGACCTCCCCTTATCAGTGGACTTAGAGAGGGGCAAGGAAGGAGATGGAGGAATGAGGATGGGATTGGGAGGGAATGAGAGGGGGAGCTTTAGCTATGATACAAGGTGAATAAACTGTAATTAATATTAAAAATTTTTAAAGTAAAAGATTCAATTACATCATTTCCCCCATTACCTTTTCTTTCCCCATCTCTCCAGTGGCCTCTTTCTCTAACCATTCCCATGTCCACCCACCCTCATTCCCTCTCAGAGTCAAGGACTCTTTTTCTTTGATTACTACTCTTAACATATGTGCACATAAAATACAAATACAACAGGCAGAGTCCACGTAGTGTTGTTTGTATGTAAGTTATTTCAGAGCTGACCTCTTAGTCATGTATGATGAATTAGGTTCATCATCCCAGGAAAAGACTAATTCTGCACATGATATCTACATCTAGAGGAGGGCCTCCTGAGATTACATGCACTGTTTCAACACCATATTGGTGTGTTATCGTGGGTACAATTTCTTTTTCTGGAATGGGAGACAAAATTCCACACACATTTCTCAACATTTTTCCTCTCATATTCTTCTAACTCCAACTTCTGTAATATCCCTTGGGCACTAAGTACAAGAATTATCTCAATGTATTTGATGAGGCTGGTCATACTATAATCACTAGTTCTCTGTACTTTGAACAGTGAGGGATTTCTGTGATGGTCTTCATGTGCTTCAAAATAAGAGGGCATTTTTTTGGTGAGGTATTAGATCCACAGTTTTCATTGTGTATAATGGTACTTAAAATGCAGTAACACTTATTATTGTAAAGTGGTGGTGCTGTGTTTCTGAATAATATTCATTGCCTCACTAGACCCAAATTGTTGGCTACGTTGCCAGTATCTTCCCATTGGAGAGATTGTAACTCCAATTAGAGAGCTATTGATTACCACCAAGATATGAGTGCCACTATTGCTACTTTAGGAGTAACTTGCAAGACTGGTAACAGGCATCACAGCTAGTAGCAATAGTGATTGCTTTCCTCTACTGGAAGCCTGAATAGCAATGTCAGTTATAATGGTCAGTACTCAGGGAGGAGGTTTTTCGTGTGAGATCTGGATCAAACATTCCAAGTCCTATATCTGAGGTAAATGGTGCCTTCAGCAATACAGGTTTATGTTCAACCTTTGGGAGGAAACCAAAAGCAATAGAAATAGCCTGTAGGTTTTGAAAGTCTCTTTGACTTTCCTGACCAACAACTTGTAAAGAAATACCTCATGCCTGGTTCTGGAGCTTTCTTTTTTCTGAGTTTTTGTTGTTGTTGTTGTTGTTTTATTTGTTTTGTTTCATTTTGTTTTGCTGTTGTTTTTAGGTAGTCTTGTGGGGAGTACTGTCAGCCCAAGTGACAGAACTTCATTCAGGATATAAACATATTTAAGTTACATAAATATAAAGCAATGTTATCTTAAAGCTTTTCAGATATCCTTAATATTATTTATTCCTCATCCTTTCTTCCCTATCCTCTGTTAGCCTCTCTCCCCTATTCCCAATTAAAGCCCACCTCCTCAGGACTCTTTGTGTTTTGTGGTTCTTTGTTCACTCTAGAGTTAATTTTCCATCTGATGTATGGCTAGTAAAAATTCTTTCCCATTCACTCAGTTAATGCCCCCTCCACCTTTAGCTATGTAGAAGCTCCTTTATTTTCATAAGATCTTACTTGAAAATTGCAGGCCTTGCTCTCTGATCACCTCCTCCTGAGGGGGAACAACCTTACCAGGCCACAGAGGAAGACAGTGTAGCCACTCCTGATGAGATCTAATAGGCTAGGATCAGAAGGAAGGAGAGGAAGAACACCCCTATCAGTGGAAAAACACCCCTATCAGTGGGCATGTGTGGAGAAGGAGGAGAGAGGGGAGGATTGAGAGAGGAAGAGGAAAGGGGCCATGGAGGAATACAAAGTGAATAAAGTGTAATTAATAAAAATGAAGATTAAAAATGGGGGAAAAATAAAATTATAGGCCCTAAAGTATGTGAATAAGTTGGCATTCAAATCATACCTACTACCATTGTAGAGTCACCTATCAAACTTAAATGTCACTTCTTTTATTTTATTCTTATTTATTATTATTAAATTTAAAATAAAAGCAAAATATTTTAATTGTTCATCTATGTCTTTTTTACATAAACATAATGGGAAGGATATTGGACATTTAACTTATTAGATTAAAAGGCTTGCTATGCAACTCTGGTCATCTAAGTTCAGTCACAAAGCATTTGATAAGTTGAAGAAGAGAACCAACACCACAAAGTTGTTCCCTAATTTTTATAAACATATAAGTACATATATAAGTATGTGTGTGTATGTTTGTGTGTGTACAATCATTAAGATCTACTGTATATATATATACATATATGTATACACATCACTAATGTCTATGAAATAGTAAAAAAGAACTTTAATGGAGTGTTAATAACTGGACATCCAATTCATGCCTTCCACCAACATATAGAGTCACATATCATACTAAAAATGAAGCCAGCAAGTGACCACAACTGCCTACCAATTTGACACAGACCGATCATGCACTAGGAAACTACATTCACAGCATGGATTTTGTTCTAGTCATATTTCACACTGTCTAGCTTATAACCTCTTGTAACTATAATGGGATTTAATTCACTCAGATGAAATAGACATAGTAACATATCACGATATCAGAAAACTTCTCCTTGGTTACTATTGGTCACATGAATAATTTTGAAAATGAACTGATGCTGTCAATTCTGAGAAGACTTATGTCTCTCTAATTTCACAAATAAGTAGCACTCGGTATAATTTTTTTACTTTTCTTTTTTCTTTTTTTGTTTTTTTAATTTATTTCTTATTTTTATATTAATTACAGTTTGCATTGTATCCCAGCTGTGGCCCCCTCACCCATTCCCTTCCAATCCTACCCTCCCTCCCTCATCTCCTACCTGCCCCTCTCTATGTCCACTGCCAGGTAAGGTCCTCTTCCCCTTCCATCTGATCCTAGCTTATCAGGTCTCTTCAAGGCTGGCTGTAATGTCCTGTTCTGGGGTCTAGCAAGACTGCTCCTCCCTCGGGGTTGGGGGGAGGTCAAAGAGCCAGCCATTGAGTTCATGTATCAGACAGTACCTGTTCCCCTAACTAGGGAACCCACTTGGATACTGAGTTGCAATGTGCTGTATCTGGGCAGGGCTTCTAGGTTATATCCATTCATGGTCCTTGGTTGGAGAAACAATCTCCAAAGATCCTTGTACCCAGATATATTTGGTGCGTGTGGAGCTCCTGTCCTCTCCAGGTCATATTAACTCCCCTTTCTTTCATATGATTCCCTGCACTCTGAACAAGGTTTGGTTATGAGTTGCAGCATCTGTTTTGATACATTGGGCCCTGGCCTGTGGATCTGAGACAGAGGAGATTCAGTCCCCACTCCTTCCACCCACCCCCACCCCAACACTTCCCCAGGAACAGCCACACAAAGCATTCTCTGGTGGAGGTGAAGGATACAAAAGGGGCCTGCACAGTCCTCCACAGAACACACTGCACAGGCTCCAGCATAGCACACAGTTCTGGGGGACATCAAGACCTGTTGCTATAGCACCACTGAGCTGACTGTTAACCTACACCCACATTTGCCCCAGCAGGATCAAGTCAGAGAGTAGAAAACAAAAGGAACCCCTGTGTTTTACAACTGGTCTTGCAAGGGAGTGAGTGTGCCTTCATGGGAGTATTTGCAAAGCCCCAAATCCAGTGCCCATCTATGCAAGCGACCAGACAAGAGACCCCTACCACCCAAACCCCTAGTGTGGGCATCATTGGTATCATTCTTAACAGAGAAATCCCTGAGAGATGTCCATAATTATTTTCATGGTCCTCCTACTGCTCCGAATACAGAACAAGTCAATTCACCTATGGGAACAACTTCAGCCAGTGAATATAGGTCAGGCTTAGACAATGTGCTTCCAAGAGACGGCATCCGCAAGAAATGGATGTCTTCAGAAGCACACATCAGATTGAAAAACATATGATCAAGAAGAAAAGCATGAGTTTTGTAAGTCATTTTATCTCTCCAACATTCTAAGACAATTCTCAAAATATTTATAGGTATCTTTTCTACCAATTCCATTATATGTGTATTTGAGCATATTTTCTATATCCTGTGTAGTTCTAAGAAGCCAATTAGATGGCTTCACAATCTTTTAAGCCACCATAATTTTCTGTGGATTAACATCAGACCAAAACACACCATCAGTGTGTTAGTGTCTGCATCACTTATTACCCAGTAGTATAAGCAACATCCACCTAACATTATACGAGAAATCTCTGTGTCGTAATCAGGAGCAATGAGGTTTGATTACAGTGCGCACAGTATATAACATAATTTTTAGTTCAGAATTAAGAAGAAACAGTCAAGTGAATAGAAAGAGGTATAACTCCTGTTTATTTCATATAACAGATTAAGCAGGCTACCAACAAAAAAGACATTAGAAGAAAAGAGAGTACAGTTCAAAGATATGAGAACCTATCACATAGTGTCTATTTATGTCTATAATTCTGACTCTATCCACAATACTTACCAAAATATAAATATTGACACTATTACAGAGTTTATAATTTTGATACAAAACTTACATGGTAAATCTTTAATCATCAGAAAAAATAAATACATGATTTATATGGTCCTAAAAAGATAACTTAGTTTGTTTTCCTATGTTGATTTTTTTAATATTACTCATGAAAAAGCCAAAGTTATTGCTTTTTCATTAAAATAGGCACCAAGACAAAGGCAAGAATTCCAGATGAAGCAACAGAATCTTCTACTGATCTAGACCCTCTAAAACACATAGAGCACTACTGAGAAACAAAGGAACCATGAAATGGTTGTCAGGTGAATAGAAAACAGTCAGCATGACTAATACCCCTTTTGTATCTACATATCCCATACTTACTGAATAGGTGTACCTCAACTTATAGGGCAGTATCAAGTATTTTAAAGAAGAGTGATTATACATGTTTACATACACACAATCTTATATCATTGCCTAGAACAGCAAAAACAATATTCTGTTAAAACACACATGAAAGTACAGGAAAAGGAAACAATTCTTATAGATTATTTTACTACAAATATTTTGAGTAATAGACTATTTGGTGGTGATTAATAAGAATGTCCTTCTAATTCCTCAAATATGTACCACTTTGTATTGTTCTTAACAAAACAATTGCTAAGATATGTCTAAGATAATTACATCCAAGGCTCACATTTTGTTCAGAACACAGAACAGATGAATTAACTCATGGGAAAACTTCAAGCAGTAAATATAGGTCAGGCTGAAAAGAAATGCTTCCATGAAACTGCCTTTCCATGGCACAGATGTCTTCACAAGCACACATAAGATGGAAGAAAATGTGATCTTGGAAAAAAAAAGAAACATGTTGGTAAGTCATCTCATTTCTCCAACATCTTGACCTAGGACTGTTCTTGAACATTTCTAGGTATCTCCTTTATCAATTCAAAATTTTGTGGAATTGAGCAATATTTTTTATGTTCTGTCATTTTTAGCAAAATATTAATGACTTCGCTCTACCATTTCTAACCCAATAGAAATGTGTACAGATTACCATCAATGCAAACACCACCATAAGGCACACCCTCACACCCTAAGTGGGTTAAGGTATCAGATCACCATTCCTTTCCTAATGATCAGTACAATCAGCAAACCACTAATACTGAACAATAGTTGCTGTATCTCAATAAGATTCAGTTTGTTTACTCATACAAAACACAGTAGATAAGTTAATTTTCAGCTCAGAAATAGCAGTAAATGTATAACAAATCATGAGAAGATGCAAAACATTTGTTCTTTTCAGAAATCAGGTTAAAGCAATCTGCCAGCAAAGGAGGCATTGTGAACAACTACGGGACTAGGAGGTCATGAGCATCTAACACCTGGGATCTACTATAGTGAAT
>JAQQSO010006181.1:0-11486 GCA_028658305.1 Pachyuromys duprasi
GGCTTCTTTGTCGAAAATCAAGTTTCCATAGTTGTGGGGGTTCATTTCTGGGTCTTCTATTCGGTTCCATTGATCCACTATTCTGTTTCTATGCCAATACCATGCAGTTTTTATTACTATTGCTCTGTAGTACAGCTTGAGGTCGGGGATGGAGATACCTCCAGATGATCTGTTGTTGTAGAGAATTGTTTTGGAGATTCTGGGTTTTTTGTTTCTCCATATGAAGTTGAGTATTTTTCTTTTGAGGTCTATGAAGAATTGTGAAGGTATTTTGATGGGGATTGCACTGAATCTGTAGATTGCTTTTGGCAATATGGTCATTTTCACTATGTTAATCCTACCAATCCATGAGCACGGGAGGTCTTTCCACCTTCTAAGATCTTCTTCAATTTCTTTCTTCAGAGATTTGAAATTTTTTCCATATAGGTCTTTCACTTGCTTGGTTAGAGTCACCCCAAGGTACTTTATGTTATTAGTGGCTATTGTGAAGGGTGTTGTTTCCCTAATTTCTAAAGAACATATTTTTAAAAAAAGATTTGAAGAGAGAAAGAAAATTTGTTAGTGATAGAATTATGAAAATTACAGAGCCTAGCGGCTGTAATGCTTACACTCTCACTCTTTCACTGATGGCACCTCATCGGATGATGCCTTGGAAGGAAATGTAGAGTCATCCACCCTCAGAGATGCCCCATGCTTTGGCTGCCAGCACCAGCTTTTAGTAAATGGACATGTTAATGCTTAAACAAACCAACTCATTTGTTTCCCAGCTTAACTCTGTGGTTACTATATTACCAGCCATAATCTTCTTTTTTGGCCATGAAAATCAATATTTACTCAGTGTTCCAGGACTTCTTTATTTATGTTAACTGCGGATAGAAACTGGTAACGAACCATGAGTCACTGACTTCCCCTCAGATACACATCTTAGCAGCCAAAGAATAAATGAGAGAAAAGAGGCTAAAAGAACAGAAAGCTCAGTTGAGAAAATGAAATTAAAGGTATCAGAAACCTGAGGCCAAGTGTTTGTTTTTTATGTAAGGAAGAGTTTGTGCTGGCCACAATAGATTGCAGCCTTGCATGTGAGAACAATCCCTTTCTCTTCCCCACATGACTGGGTGAGGATGAGGTTGGAGTTGTAATACAGACAGGCCCTGCCTGGTGTGGCCTGGGAGATAGTCTACTCTTAAGCTATAGATTTAGTAGGTGGTCCCGTACAGATTGGTAATCAAACTGCTTGCCCCCAAGGCTTCATTGATTTCCTTGTATTTCCCAGGAGGCACATTAGCCACTATCATGGTGGTGGGGTTGGAAAAGAATAATGCCAGCTAAAAGGAGAGGGTAACCATCGAGGGAGGACCCAGGGTGTAGAGCCATAACAGCCAGTGGAGGTGGCCTGTGTGTACCTATATCCTGTGCATTTCAACTTCGCTTTACAGGTCAGCCTGAGATTTGGCAAGGAAGAGTGCCAGGACTAGTGTATGAGAGGATGGTGCTGGAACTATTTGGGGTTTTGTGGGTCAGAGGTATAAGCCACTCCATGTCCTGAGAGATGCAGCTGCTACCACCTGAGCTTCTCCAGAAAAGCCAAAGTGCTTGGCTGGTCTGTGGCACACTCCCATCTCCGGGAAGCAAACATCTAAAACAATGACAGGAATGCTCAGGAAGATGAGACAGAAGGTTGGCAACCCAAGCACAATCATGTGCACACAGAGAAGAAGAAAATGGGAATATATTATAATAAACGTGCAAGTAATAAAACAAACGTAGAACTGACCCTGTGGTCATGGTCACATGAAGCTCTGATGCTGGGCTGGCTGAATGGGAGGCAAGACCAGGGCCAGGAGAGATATGTGAGCAGCATGAACAGAAGACTCTATACTGGAAGAAAAGAGGAGAAAGGAGATGACTGGGGTGACCATAGCCCAGTGTCCCACGAGGCTAAGAGCCAGACAGCAACCAATAACCTCACAGAGAACCCAATGCAAAGAAGGGACAATAAACTCAGCTCACACAGCCTTCAATACTCTACTGTGGAAATTCATATCAGGACAGAGAGATAATTACAAAGTTGTCAAGAGAAGAAACTCAAATAATCTACAAATAAATTCAAAAGGTAAAGTTGTTCTCAAAATGTCAGTAGTATAGACAGATTTATAAAGAAGATGGAATAAAATATTTTCATGTTGAGTGAAAAGAACCAAGTTGTCATTTAAATCACTGTGATAATACTGTATAAAACCATTTAGCCAAAGGGAAACTCATACAGAATATTTCCACGAGTCATTTATGAAAAATATTTTAGAAGATCCATGTTAGCAAGAATAAAAATAAAAGAAGAAGAAAGCAACCAAAAAACAGCAAAACAAAAACAAAAACAAACCAAGGACGCACAGATGAGAAGGTACTTAGTAAAGGGTCCCCTTTTCTAAATAAGAGCTGAGTTCAAGGAGACATAAAGCTCTTAACATCCGCAGCTGTACAGAACCAGTGCCATCCAGGGGAGTGGAACCAGACAACTGGGAGAGGTCTGTGGTCCTTAGCCTTCCCACTATAGAGAGGAAGGCAGACTTTATGTGCTCAGACACCTGCATAATGGGCAGAGAAGAAAAGTATGCCTTCAGTTAGGTAACACAATAATAGAGAAGGACGTGCATTTAAAAAACAGCAGAAGAGTGCTTCCAACAGCCAAAAGGAAGGCAAGAATACAAAATAAGAGGGGAAATTGCAAGGGACATCACCCCTACCCCTACACAAAGAACTTCAGCTAACTAAGGAATGCTGAGAGTGGGAGAAAGCCTTTCTCAGGGATGAGCCTCCCAATTGGTTATTCAATACCAACTGGTCAGCTTTGAAATGATATAATATAAGCAATACTAAGTGGACAAAGCAGGTTGTACCTATATATGTAGGTGTGAATGGACACACATAACAATAACAGATAAAAAGAGGCCATGATTCTGAGAAGGAACAAAGGGAGGAAATGAGAAGGGTTGAAGGGAGGAGAGGGAAGGGGGAAGATGACATAATTTTATTAAAAAAATAAAATTAAAAAGTATAGAATAAGGATGGAAATTTTAAAACATAAAATTATGAAATTAAATAATAGCATTGCAAGGAGGTCCACCAGGTAAAAGTGGGTAAAGATCCCCAGACCCTCAGGACCCATAAGGCTGGGTGTGTAGCACACATCAGTGATGCCAGCTGTTCCTCTGCTGAGGTGGGAGTGGAGACAGGAGGATCTCCAGAGCTCCTAAGCCTGATGCCCGCGCTATGGTCAGGAGGCTCTGTCTCAGACCAGGTGAAAGGCAAGGGAGGACCTAAGCTTGAAGGCTGTTCTCTGAGCTTCACTTGTCTGCATATTCATCTGTAAAAACATGGTTTGCAGTGTGTGTTATTCCAATAGGGCATGTCCAACAACTAACTGTTGGTGCGACTTTTGCAATTCAGTAAGGCCCCCTCCCATGATTTTTTCATTTGCAAAACAAAGGTCTAGACTCAGATTCATTCTGTGAACCTAAGAACATAATCTTGGAAATATTAAAGTCAGCCTATTTTTTAAATTCTATCCTGTGAAGTTTTTAGAGTATTTCAGTTCCCTGTTGCTTCTGCACTATTATCATTTAATGTAAAAACAGCATGTTTCTGTGAGAACAAAAGGTCTAACACTATGGAAAGGATCAGAGGTTGTATTGCAATTTCTCTGACTTCAGAGAGGTTTCTTCCAGAAATTTCCACATCTGGGTTCTGACACAGAGCTACTTAAGCGGTTGACATTTCTGTGGAGGGGAGTCCGGGCCCCCCGGCCCTGGTCCGTTTTAACAATGGTGGCCTCGGTTCTCACGGAGCTTCTAGATTGTGGTGCATGGAAACATGTCCTGCTTGGTCCACACTGCCCCAGCAGGACCTGCAAGTATAAGACACGCACCAAGTGAAAGTGAAGTTAATTGTAGTGGTTCCCCCAAACCCCCATCCAAAATGCTGATTTGTTGAGTGTTTGACCCAATGTCATATTTTTATGGAAACACCTAGGGCAGGATTTAATGGAGAGTCAGCATTTCTAAACAAACAACCTTTACTCTCTCTTCTTCACTCCCTGCTCTCTTTTCCTTTCCCTCCTTTCTCTCCCTCCCTCCCTCTCTCCCTCCTTCCTTTTTTCCTTCAGTCTTTCTCTCCCTTCCTCTTTCCCTCCTTTCTTCTCCATTTTCTTTCTTCTTTAACCTCATGGAAGAAACAAACTTTAATTCATACAAAGCAAGAAGAAACTAAGGTTCTGTTAGTCTACATTTTCTGGAGGATGTTTCTTTGTCTACCAAGAAAAAAAATTACAATTTTGGAGCAGGATTTATCCCAGTGGAATTCTGGTGCAACCAAAGGGCCCTTTCAGAATATAGAAATATATTCAGAACATAGGCTGGTGTGAGCCACTCCCTGCTGGACTGTGGGGAGTGCTGGTGGGTTTCACACGCACGAGAGCTGATCATTGGCTATGTGACCTTGTGCAAGTTAGTCACTTTTCCAAACTGAAGCTTTCTCATCTGTTTAGGGCTTCCTTCCCAGAAGTGTCAGGAAGCTTCAAAGTACATATAAGGCATTCGGAACAGTGCTTCACCAGTAATTCACCAAGCAGTTAATTAATAAATAGGGGCCTTCTTCAGTTCTCATTACTGTAACTCTGCTTTGTTAATGGGTGCATTTCATTCTGTGGCAGGGATGGGAGGCCAACATATGGTAATTCAAAATCTGTGCCAATCACAGTGATGGACATCCCTTCCCGTCTGACTTTTACTTTATTTCTGAGCAGTATTTCATAGTATGAGTGTACTGTAGTTAGTCTATTCAGCAGCAGAGGAATAATCAAATTAAGCTTTCTGACTTAAAACATTCATATTCTAGGACAAGATCTCACTCTGCAGCCCAGGCTAGCTTATAACTTAATAGGTAGCCCAGTTGACTCTTGTTTCATGGCAATTCTTCTGCCTCAACTTCCCAAGTATTGGGATTCCAGGCATGAGCTCCCATGGCTGGCTTTAACTTTTTATTCTAAAGCACACATACAGTTGCAGTGTGAGAATCTGCAGGCTGTTCACCATTCTTCCTAAGTCTTACATCTCTCATTGTTTGTGAATGATGTCAGAGTGATAACTTCATGCCGGCCCCTTGTGCATAGATAGTGCTGTAGCCTCTTGTGTGTGGAGATTCCTGAGACCGTGACTACCACCACAGGGAAGACCAACTATTCCATCACCCAGAGGTCCCTGTATTTATTTATTATCTTTCTACCTGGAACAAATACCTGACAAGAAGCAATATTGATATTCTACTTCTGGTCCACATTGGCTCAAGATCACTCTTTAAAGACAAAGTCTTACTATGTAGCCTTGGCTGTCCTGTAAATAGTATATAGACCAGGCTAGCCTCAAATTCAGAGATCCACCTTCCTCTGCCTCTGGAGTGTTGGATTAAAGACATGCATCACCATGCCTGGTTTCAAGGGCACTTCCTAAAGTTTATACTCTATACCAAATAAGCCAGTGCTGGGACTCACTTGGGTCTTTTAATTGTATGCCCCCCTGATTCTACCCCCTACAGTGTATGCAGTCTCTATTTAGTGCTGCCTCTGCACTGTGCTTGAAACCTTCCTCGGTAGACAT
Organism: Pachyuromys duprasi; assembly: GCA_028658305.1. Taxonomy (NCBI): domain Eukaryota; kingdom Metazoa; phylum Chordata; class Mammalia; order Rodentia; family Muridae; genus Pachyuromys; species Pachyuromys duprasi. The sequence goes on from JAQQSO010006181.1 coordinate 5,652, forward strand.
CCCACTGCACCAGCCTCTCAGATGTTATGGAGTCTCCACTGCAATCCGCAGTTCCACGTAACGGCCTTTCAGCTTATCTTTACCGGGAAATGGACTCTGCCGTAAATCGCATAGCCTCAGCAGCCTTCTGGAATCTTGGTGAAAGGTGCAAGAAACCCACAATGTTTGCATTTTGCACACCTGAAAAAGAAATATCACACCCATGATGCTGTCAAATTATGCTGCATGCTCCATGAGTGGTCAAGCTCCCTTCTCGCACAGCTAAAGTGGCGTCTGCATGTGTTGGTGGCTGAATCTGGTGAAACATTTTCCTAGGTCACTGTTTTTAAGAAGAGGACATCCAGAGGCAGTCTCCTTCCAAATGAGTTTTACATGTTTAAAAATGAAGCCTTTAGTGAGGCGCTTGCTGCTTTCTCTCACTAGAAACTTAACCAAGACTGGTAACCAGCCACGGTCTGAATTAGCATTCTTCCCTGAATTCTCCCTTGCTAAACAATTAGACCATTATTTTTGAGTTAAACCTCACTGAAGTTCTCAGGACAATGGAAGAATGAAGCTAGATTGTCAGAATGTAAAACGATGGTCTCTAGTTCTCATTCCTCTCTGAAACTCTGTGAAGAGACATTTCATCACTGCACTTTAGTGAGCACTGCTGTCTGCCACACTGGTGTCAGAATGGTCCATTGAGCTTCGAATTCATCAACCTAAGGCTGCCCTAGGCTATGGATTTCAAACTTTCCCACATTCCTCCTACACACCAGTTTCAAAGGCCTACAAACTACATAGTCAGAGTTTCATGATGGCAGCACCGTATTCCTTGGCTCTAATTTTTGGTATTAGTTACTTCTTTTTCCATAGCTATGACAAAACACTTCACAGTGAGCAACTTAAGGAGGTGTTTATTTTGGTTCAGTTTCTGGTGTGGCAACAGGAGAGTGAGACGGCAGGCCACATTGCACCCACATTCGGGACACAGAGAAGTGGATGCTAACATTCAACTGAGTTCTTGAGACCTCGGCCCATAGGGTGATGATGTGCACACCCAGGGAGGATCTTTCCTGTGCAGCTAAACTTCTCTGGAAACAGTAAGTGACAGCGTAGAAGTAGGTTTTCTGGGTGACTTCAAGTTCACAGTGAAAATTAACCATGCACCCACACTCCTGCTACTTCACAATCGCCACATAGCACTCACTGCCATCCATCATTGCTACCCTCTCTGACCTCTGATCTCTTGAGTTCAACACATAAGATTACCATTTCAGGAACATCGATACCACAATTACGGAGTGTGACCCCTGGGGACTGACTTTTGGTCAGCCCAAGCCCATGATTTTTGCATTGCCGATATGCAGTTTGATTCTACTGTAGTTAGAGAATGCTAGTGGTTATAAGATTTTTTTTGTTTTTGTTTTTATTTTGTTTTGGATGTCATTTGTTTAATTTCCTGAGTTGGCCTGGAATTCACAATTTAGTAGAGGTTGGCCCCAAATTTGTGATGTCCCTGTCTCAGCCTCCTAGGTGCTGGGGATTACCACCAAGAGGTGTCACCAAGTCCACCATGGTTTTAGTTCTCTTAGGGGGTTTGTTTAATGGGCCAGGGCATAGTATATGTATCCTGGGTATTTGAAAACAACGTGTATTCTTAACCCTTGTATAATGATGGTGAGAATGTAAGTTAGTATAATCACTATAGAACTTATAGCAATTTCTCAAACTAGAAACAACGCTATGCTTCAGTTGTTCTACTCCTGGGTGAATACTAAAGGAATCCAAGTCACATCTAAGCGTGCCACAAGGACACCTGAACATCCATGTTTATTGCCGTACTACTCGTAATAGTCGTAATGTGTATGGCCTGCTTAGATGACCATTGACAGATAAATGGTGAGTCCACATGTGTAAATACACAATGAGATTTATCCACTTATAGATGAGTGAAATAATACTGTCTGCAGGGAAATGGAATGAACTGGAAATCACTCTGTTAAGTGATATAAGCCAGAAAGCAAATGCCACATGTTTATTTCTACATGGATTATGCATTTGTGTATTTCTGTATTTCTGTGTTTACCTATGTGTGTGTTTCTATGTGTGTATGCATCTATCTGTCTGTCTGTCTGTCTGTCTATCATCCATACACATGTGCAGAAGGGAACTGTTTGGTGGGAGGGAGGGGAGTAAAGTGAGGGAGGAGGGAAATGAGAGGGTAATGGCAGGGTGAGCAAAACACAGTAATATGCACTAAGGAAAATGTCTTAACAAAACCTATTGTTTTCCACATATAAACTTAATGAAGATGTTTATAAAAGCAAGAGTGTGTTTTCTGCTATTCTGGAATGTTCTACAATGTCCCTTGCATATTGGATATTGGAGTTGGCAGCACCCATATCCTTGCTCCATTCCATGACGTGTTCTCACAGGTCTGACAAGTGGGCTATGGAAGTATCCAGAGAGAACTCTGGGTCCGCATCTCTCCTCAGTTCTAAAAATTCTGTTTTCATGTCTTGAAGCTTTGCTGTTTGAAGCAGACACGTGCAGAATTGCTCTGCTGTCTGTTCCACCATTCCATCCTGCTTGCAGAATAAAAGTTTCAGTAGTTCACTTGGCTTCCTCTGGTAGCAAGGCTAGCAGTGCACATTCCAAATGGATCACCACAGACTCCTGGGTGATGTAGAGAGAAGTGGTACCAACAGCCAGGTGGTACCAACACACCAGCTTCCCTAGGAATGTAGTTCTATGGGCCTAGAATTTCACCTCCATGAAATGTCAGACCATTAGCTATGACAAATTCATTTGCCAAAATCTTACCATTCTAAAATTTCTGTGTCAGAGACAAAGGACCCTTCTTAAAGTCTCTCCATTGGGCTGCTCTGGTTTTGCTCAGCAGGGATGCATCCTCATAGTTAGCAGTGTCCTCACATAAAGCTGCACATTACTGGCAGACTTTCCACTCAACCAGTTTTTCCACCAGCTTCCAGGTCCAGAAAGGCTCTGTTTGGAAGAGCTGCAGCACATAGCTCTTCAGAGTGTGCAGCAGTGTCCACAGCAGCTGGTGTGCCCTGCACAGCTGGGGATGAGGTCATAGCTTTGGAGGAACATGACCCGTGTTAACTGCATGAGCCAGAATATCTGTGGCACATCCCTGCCCAGGATATGCGGCTTGGGTCATGGAACCAATGACTGGCTTGCTGCACATAGTGGAAACCCCAACTACCTCCAGAACTTGCTTAGTCACTGGTTTTCTTCTCATTTTTTACAGTTATATTTAAATCCACTCATTTAATACATTGACTAATGCTGATTATAATAAATTACATCATTTCATGAATAACAGAATTTCTCTTAAACACACATACACACACACACACACACACACACACACACACACACACACACACACATACACACATCCCAGAAGCTGGGTTTGAACTTGACTTTGGCATTAGCATTGATCTGTACCATGTTCTCCATCTTTCTATTATTTTTTGGCAGGAATACCGTCCCTGTCCCTGATGACCTTTCGTTTTGCCCTCATATTCACACAAGATTATAAGTGTCTTATGGGTAATTTAAGATGGGCCTCAGTTAGATCGCCCTTCATAGTTTCTTTACAACCCACTGATAAGGACACAGCAAGATGAGTAGGACTATATCCTCATGATGCTGCAAGTTCCCAGGTAATTATGAATACCTACTGTGAACATTTCTGTTCTGCCTTGTGTCTTACTTTGCAAAACAACAAAAAAAGTCAGTACAATATGGGATATGGAATGACTTTCACATTTCTTTTATATGGTAGATTTAAATTTCTTGAATGTTCTGCTTTTGCAAGAAACAGTCTTGTGTGTATTATAGTTTCTTTTCAAACTTATTTTACATAGGAATGCTTTATGCTCTCATCAGCATTAATAGACGTTTAGTGACAAGAGCCATCTATTCAATACTGAGTTGTCAGTTTCCATGGATGGGTTTAGAGTTTATTTATCCATTTTAAGTACGTTAACCATGAAATGTTAAAGTATTCTTCAGTTTTTATGTGTGATCATATCACCAGCCTTTTAATTTCCAAGGTTCAGTGCAACTGCAGTGTGTGGGTGTGTGCGTGCTTGCACGTCTATGTATGTCTTCAATAGAATTTATTTTCAAAACTGGCTTATCCTCATGGGAAAATGGAGAAAAGAGACCATTTGTGAGCATCCTACACCCTCCATATACCTTCTAGCCTCTACCAATTTCATGTGACTAATATGTCCTGGTGACAAAGCCATGTTGGTGGACAAAGCCATTTTTAGGTGGAATCCACAATGGACTTTCGGACATTCCATGTGTTTGGACAAATGCACAAAAGCATTACCATGATGGAGTTACACAGGATCATTCTACTGGAAAGCCTCTCCATACCTGCTCTTTCCTCGACCCCTTTCCTGGCACCACAGATGTCTTACTAGCCTTATGATGCCACACGTTTAGAATCATGGTGTTCACTCTCTTCTGACTGGCTTTTCCACTTAGTGATCTACGTTACATTTTCTTTTGCTATTTGTATCTCCTTTATTTCTTTCTCTTGTCTTATTGCTCTAGCTAAGATTTTAAGAACCATAGTGAATAAGTCTAGAGCCGCGGATCCAAGATGGCTGCCCCAGGAGGACACTGTGTCTGAGGAGCAGGACACAGTAGGCACAGTAGGCACAGCGACCGGGAGACAGAGATCTGACCTAAAACACCAGCGTTTGCGACTGCCAGGTGAGCAGAATTCCTACGGTGGGGAAATCAAGTGGAAAAGTCCAAGGGACACCCAGCTATTCCCAGGAAAAACTCCGGAGGGTGACAGGCTGCACACAGCTGGGCTGGGCACCTAAGCCGCCACTTTGGGCTGGGGCACACAGTACCCCGGACGGACTGAGTTTCACCCAGATACCACGGGCTGCACTGGGTGGGCCCACAATCCTCTGCGACAGCAGCCACCACTTTGGGCTGGGGCACACAGTACCCCGGATGGACTGAGTTACACCCAGATACCGAGGGCTGCACTGTGCGGGTGCACAACCCTCTGCGACAGCAGCTGCCAATTTGGGCTGGGGCACACAGTACCCCGGACAGACTGAGTTTTACCCAGATACTGCGGGCTTCACCGGTCAGACTCACACCCCTAGGCACACCCAGCCACCACCCTGGATTGGGACTCATAGTATCAGGTCCAGACCGTGGTGTCCCCAAATACCATCTCAGACCTTGATGCATAGCCCCTGACCCAGAAGGAGGCGCCAAGGCTCCAGTCCAGAAGAGAGCCCTTAGCAGAAAGCCCAGGACAGAGCTCGGAGCCTCCTGACCAGAGCAGCGCCCCAAGTGGACATATCAAAGGGGGACACGCAGCCTCTGGCACAGAGTGAGGAGCCAAATCTCCAGACCAGAGGGGAGACCAGCCTGTGGTGCTCACAGCGTCTAGCACAGAGCACGAAGCCGGGCACACAGATCCCACAACAGAGTTCAACTGAGGCAACAACACACACTATCAAACCACTAGAACTCCCTGATCTTCTTGAAGAATACTCCTGACAACAAGAGATTGACAGTTCCAGTCTGAAGTTCAACCTTAAAGCACAAACAGCTCCTTGATTATATATAAACAAATGCCCAGTAATCGGCATAAGAACTCACCCAACAATAATCAGGACACCATGGCCCCACAAGAAACAACCAAAAGCAATAGAGATTTTAATTCAGCAGAGACACAGGAAAATTATATTAAAGCTATAATTATGCAGATATTAGAGGAACAAAAGGAGGAAATGAACAAAGCCCTCAAAGAAATTAAGAAGGATTTAACTGCCCACA
>JAQQSO010006182.1:0-11485 GCA_028658305.1 Pachyuromys duprasi
TGGGTTTTTTGTTTCTCCATATGAAGTTGAGTATTTTTCTTTCGAGGTCTATGAAGAATTGTGAAGGTATTTTGATGGGGATTGCATTGAATCTGTAGATTGCTTTTGGCAATATGGTCATTTTCACTATGTTAATCCTACCAATCCATGAGCACGGGAGGTCTTTCCACCTTCTAAGATCTTCTTCAATTTCTTTCTTAAGAGATTTGAAATTTTTTTCATATAGGTCTTTCACTTGCTTGGTTAGAGTCACCCCAAGGTACTTTATGTTATTAGTGGCTCTTGTGAAGGGTGTTGTTTCCCTAATTTCCTTTTCGGCCCTTTTGTTTTGGGTGTACAGGAGGGCTTCTGATTTTTTTGATTTGATTTTGTATCCAGCCACTTTACTGAAGGTGTTTATCAGTTGAAGGAGTTCTCTGGTTGAAGTTTTGGGGTCACTGGTTTTTATTTTATATTGTTTTATTTTATTATTATTTCTTTGGATTTTTAAAAAATATTTATTCATTTTACATATTTGAGTGCTCTATCTGCATGTACACCTGTGTGGCAGAAGAGGGCATCATTTGCCCGTATAGATGGTTATGAGCCATCATGTGGGTGCTGCGAATTGAACTTGGAAATTCCGGAAGAACACAAAGTGCTCTTAACCACTGAACCAACTCTCCAGCCTCAGAACCTTTGTTTTTTAATGACAAAGAGAAAGGGTATGGACTTAGGTGGGGAGAATTTGGAAAAGGTTGGGGGAGAAACCCTAGTCAGAATATATTGAATAAAAATAATCTATTTTTATTAAAATATTTTATGCATTGCTTTATACTTGCTCTTTTTGATATGCTAGTTCATGTTCAACAATTTCCTTTATTAATGAGTATTATTTCCTGATTTATGTCATTGCATCCCTGCATATATTAAATGTTTTAGATGCTTTCAATAATATGTATTAATAAAATGAATTTAAATTAATATTTTATATTTCATTATAATATAGCACCTTATATATTTATTTTGTATGCATGTTTGTAATCTGTGTATTTAAAAGTATCTGAGGCTTAAAGTTTTGTGCTTTTCCTCCTTTTATTCTTCAGGTTTGCCATTTCATTCTTTGGGGTTATACAACTCTTTTCTAGACACATCAGTCTAGAGTCACTGTCACTATTTGTCCCCACAATAACCTCTTCCACTGAGGCCTGACCAGGAAACCCAGCTAGGGTAAAGTGATCAAAAAGTAAGCAAGAGAGTCCATGTCAGAGACAACCCCTGCTCTAATTGCCAGGAGACCTTGATAAGGACCAAGCCACCCCCCAGCTCTATATGAGTAGAGGACCTATGTCCTGTCCATGCATACTCTTTGGTTGGTGGTCCATTCTATGTGAGCCCCTATGGTCCTCAGTTAGTTGACTCTGTTGATATTCTTGTGGAGTTTTTTTTTTTCCTCTTGGGTCCCACTATCCTTTCCCCAACTTTTCCACAAGACTCCCCAAGTTCTGCCTAATATTTGGCTGTGGGCTCAGCATTTGTTTCTATCTGCTGCTGCATGGAGCATCTCAGAGGACATTATTTTAGCCTTCTGTCTGCAAGCATAGTAGAATATTAATAGTGTCAGCGGTTGGCTCTTTCTCATGAGATGAGTCTAAAGTCGAGCCAGTCATTGTTTGGCCTTCCCTCAATCTCTGTTTCATCTTTATTCCTATATACCTTGTGAACAGAGAGATTTTGAGTCAAAGGTTTTGTGGGTGGGTTGGTATCCCCTCCCTCCACTTGAAGTCCTGCCAGGTAGAACCCTTATATCAAGTATGCTCACTGTTCATATTTGTTTCCCACCAGCCTTTTATAAAAATATTTACTGTGTTAAGCATGGTTGCATTGTTGTTATGATCTATTTTTGAGAGTTATAAGTTTTGATTAACATAATATTTGATTTCTCACTGATTAAGTCACATGCATCTGATCAAAATTGCAACCCTTTTGTATTCAAACTATAAAATTGTTATGCCAATCATAAATTACTCTGTATTTCACATAATAATACATTTGTAGAGACAAATACTATAAAATTCATCAAACATAATTATGTGTTACTATGTATATTTTACATTAAAATTGAGACAAAGTATGAGTAACTAGACATATAAAAACATTAATCTTGGAAACTGGAGGGGATAGGAACTCCACAAGGAGAACAATAAAGCCAAAACACCTGGACCCAGGAGAGTCTTCAGAAACCAATATTCCAACCAAGGACCGTGCATGAAGAGGACTTATACCCCCTGTTCAAAAGAAGTCCTTTGGCTGCTCAGCCTCCAAGTGGGTTCCATAGTAAGGGGATTAGGAACTGTCTCTGACATGAACTCAATGGCTGGCTCTTTGACCACCTCCCCCTAATGAAGGTGCAACCTTATCATGCCACAGAAGAAGACAATGCAACCAGTCCTGATGAGACTTGATAGTCTAGGGTCAGATAGAAGGGAAGGAGGTCCTCCCCTCTCAGGGGACTAGGGAAAGGACATAGGGGGAGAAGAGGGAGGGAGAGTGGGATTGGGAGGAGATGCGGGAGGGGCCTACAGCAGAGATACAAACTGAATTAATTGTAAGAAATAAATATATACATAAAACTAAATTTAAAAATTAGTTAATATAAACATATAGACACATACATGCACTCAACATGCATACACACTTGTGCACCTGAACACATACATAAGCACACATGCAAACACATAATAAACATGCACATAAGTACACACATGAACATACACACATAAACATGCTCAAATACATATGTGTGTGTACACATATGTGTGTACACATACATACTCATAAACATACACTCACCTAATTTTACACATCACTGAAACAGATTTCACAATAATTTTTTTGATTTCTTTTTTTTGTCAGCTAATGTTTTAAAGGTATCTATTCCAGCAACAACGAACTAATTATACAAATATTCAGTGACCTAATTGACAATGTATTTTAGTAACAATAATGATAAAGATAGTCAAGTTGAAAAGATTGACCAAGTACATTTAAGGACATAATATTATGGTGTACCATTTCAGTTGGCAGTCTTACTACTGTTTTCTAAAACTGACCTGATGCTGTGTTCTAATATTTTGGAACCTCCCTCATTTTCCGGTAGTTGTTAATTCTTAGTACATACACTCTTTATTGCCGCTTGTATCTAAAATCATTAATAATGGGTCATTTGACTTCCAGCCATGCTTTACAGGAAGCTCTTTCACACATTTGTATGTTCCTGTGTATTTGTGTGAAAATGTGTAAGAATATTTTCTAATGTGAACAAACTAATAATATACAAGTCAAACTTTTTCTGGCAGTTATTGGAAAGTTGAAGCTCAATATTTTATTTAGTTAGGAGGCCACCATTTGCCCCATGCAAATTTCTCCCACATTATTACAAATGATTACTATACATAAAAACATTTTGTCAGAGAGAACAAATATTTACCTCATATTTTCCAGAGCTTGATATGTAAAGCAGCTGGTAGAAGAAATCATCCAGGTCATTTTTCTCCTACATTATCATTTTTTTAGGAAAATTGGATTATGATTCATTTGTCTCTAGAACTTAGTTTTTGTCATCCATGAAATCATTCTGAATTTCACACTTTTGTGTAGAGGTCTCTGAAGACAGAATTTGTATTTTATGGCTACTTTTCCCTCTCTCCTAACTGAGTAAACAGATATGAGGGTAAAAAATATTTTATATCTATATTATCTAATTTCCATACTGCTGACATTTCATCTGAAGGAAATATTAAAATAAATATGTGATGATTTCTTTAAATATGCAATACCTTATAAGTCAGATACATTCATGCCACAGAATTTCATATTGTAATAATCTACTATCCTAAATTTCTTTTAACATCTTACTAATATTTGTGTCTAACTATTCTTGCTATCTACTTATATACATTTCAGTTTTCATAAGAATGACTCAAACACTATCTTTTTCTCATGGTTTTGAGTTTCTATTCACTGCTTCTATTTTCTTCCTTACATCAAAGACTTCTCACATGCGAACTGTTTAGTACCTGCATTAAAAGAGTTCTAGATTTAGAAACATATATATTTTTTAGAATTTCACTTATGTTACAGTATACTCCTTACAGTATACTCTCTGTGACACTGTGTCCTGAGACCCCCAATTCTTTATCTCTTAATACCTTGACTTAGCTAAGTTTTTTTGTTTTTAATTCTTTTTCTTCTCTTATTTTTGCTTATGTTCTAAGTTATCACTCTTTTTCAACTTTATGATGAAAACCCAGACACATATTTCCCATAATGTTCGTGATTTTTGTACATCTTAACCTTAACATGATCAATGAAAAACTTTTTACTTTCCATAAAATGTGATTCTACTTCCTGTTTTAATCTTGGGAAGTACACTGCTTACAGCTAGTCAAAACTAAATGTTGGATTGGAGAACAAACTAAATTAATATTTTTTTTACACAAGTAGAACAAACAACCTCAGTATGCTCCTTAAACTCAAATACAAATACAAATGTAACATCTGCAATCATGATGCTCTTAAAAAAATGGCTTCCGGAAGAGGGCAAGAGAATTTTCTAGAAGCTTGCAGGCCGAGTAGCCTAAACTACTCAGAACAGCAAAAGAAACTAAGAGAAAAACCCTGCCCTAGTGTGGGAGAAGAAAACATACCTGTAAGTTTTCTTCTCACCTCTGCACACATGTACTTTTGCATACAAATGCACACTGACATACACACATACAGTTACACCAAATCTGTTTGAAATAGACATTTTGTCAGCTTTGATATTTTTGACATGTCCCTCAGTACTATATATGAACATTGTTTGTATTTTTTATTTATAACTCTTTTACACATACTATGTGCATTTCAACCTGTGTTACATATTCTGCTGCATCTATTCAAGCCAACGTTGCATTGAATATGAATTGTATTATGTACTCCTAATTAGATTTCCTTTGTCCAGTTTTCTTTTTACCCCACAAACTACAAATTTGCTCTGTCATCAACACCCAATGTTTTTCCTTAGTATTTACGTTTAGTCTCTTACTGTAGTCTCATGTTTTAATGCATTCACTTCATTCTACATCTGTAAATTAATCTCCATCTAAGTTTTTAAACAATGGATATACTAAAATGGTGAGAAGGTATAATGTAATGATGGTTTTTTGGCATATTATTTTATTTATTTTTATATTGATTGCCGTTTATTCATTTTGTATCTCAGCTATAGCCCCCTCCCTCATTCCCTTCTAATGCGACCTTCCCTCCCTCATCTCCTCCCATACCCCTCTCCAAGTCCACTGATATGGGAGGTCCTCCTCCCCTGGATCAGATAAGCTTTTTAATGGCAAAATCAAAATCTAGTTTGGTTAAATTTAGGTAATACAAGTTTATATTCTGACCAGCAGAGGAGGAGGGTTCCTCTTTCACACAGATATAGCCCATGGCAGTTCAGTGTCCATGTGGGTTCCATAGTAATGGGAACGGGGACTTTCTCTGACATGAACTGATTGACCTGCTCTTTGGTCACCTCCCCTTGAATGGGGAGCAGCCTAACCATGACAGAGGAAGACAATGCAGCCACTCCTGATGAGACCTGACAGACTAGGATCAGAAGAAAGGAAAGGAAGACCTCCCCTATCAGTGGACTGGGGGAGGAGCATTGGTGGAGAAGAGGGAGGGAGGGTGAGATTGGGAGGACAGGAGAGAGGGAGCTACCAGTGGGATACAAAGTGAATAAACTGTAATTAATAAATAAAAATAAATTACAAAATAAATAAATAAACAGTTCTGATAAAAAATAGGTACTACATGAAAAAATGAGATTGTAGAATATGGACTTTAGGAAATTCTGTTATTCTTTATTCTTGCCCAGTTTAAGTTTTATATAGCGTCCAGTTCTGTGGCATCTTCTGATCTTAAAAAATTTGTCCGTCTACATAAATCATTAAAGAATGTAGACTATGCCAGTAGCCATGGGGCATTGTGTATTACTGAGATCAGTTATCTCTTTGACCTATTCTGCTTTGTATTTAGTGAAAGCTGAATAGAAATCAACTCATATTTCTTAGCATGCCTCATTCTTCACACTATTCTTCATATCAGACTTAACAGGAGCTTATCAGTTCCTCAATTATACTTCTGAATTGAGTATTTGACCTCTTCAACACCTTTATTTTGTATTTTCTTCCTCCAAAAATTCATAAGCTCTGTTATTATATGCATATAGACCATCATGTCAACTTTGAAGTCATATGTTTGCATGCTGTAATGAAGGAATATGTGAGGTTTCTAAGTTCATTGATCTGACATATTTATTGACTTACAATATATTAAATTTTATTCTTTAATGATTTCTCCAGTAATTTCCTAACATTCAAATAGCCAGTAATATAGATAAGTGCTTAATAAGCAAATTTCCTTAAAAATAATTATCTAAATACAATCTAGCATAATTCATTTTTTAATCTCTGCACTCCTATACGCTACCAATCTTCATGACTACTTTAGTTCTCTAACAACTTTAGATATTACCCATGTCCAGAAAATCTAGAGACAAGAATCTCACCATAACGTCTTATCTTCAGTTTTGTCTGTTATTTTTTGTTTGTTTGTTTGTTTGTTTAATTTCCAATGACTCTGTTCTGTCATTTTAATAACTATAAGACTCTTTTCATAGAAATGTTTTTCCTGGAAATACTCACCCATGACCCCTTTGTTTACCACTGATAGTATACTTATCATCATCTTCTTCTTCTTCATCATCATCACCATAAATCATTGTTTCGTTTTGGACTATCCCACAATGTTTATTAAATATTGTCTTTTACATATCTTAATATGTCATATTTTACAATAACAGTGTGTGAAAATTTCAGATTTGGGTAACTTTCACAAACATGATCTCCTTATGTAGTAAAGAAAAGTGCATGAATATAGAAAGTAACAGATAAGCAACTTAGTGTTATGAAATATTCATTTTATTCCAGCTTCAACTGGGACATTCATTACCTGTGTCCTGTCCAATTCTTCCTAAGATTAGCAAAGGGGGTGAAGCATAGAGAACACTAAGCTATATATCCCCATACAATATCATTCTCTGCACAAGGACATACCGTCTTTCAACTGAAGATAAAAGAGATCAAGTTCTGTAACCGTTATTTTCCTTCACTCAAGTCTTTTATACATCCATGTAAATATACAAGTCATTTATATATTTTTAAATCATGCATGGTTTATCCTTTTGTTTTTAATACAGTATCAAAAGTAGTGATAAACCTATCCTTTCAGCATCTGCTTTCATACAATATGAGGTAAAGTCTTTCAGGGGCCCTCTGTGGTAGGCTCTTGTCTTATTTCTTGTTCTTTTTCCTTCTTTCAAAATCCATCCCCTTTGTCTTTCTAAGTGAGGATTGATCTTCTTACCTTGGGTCCTCTTTCTTGGTTACCTTCTTTAGGTGTACAGATTTTAGTATGTTTATCCTATCTTATAGGTCTAATATCCACTTTTAAATGAGTATTTACAATGTGTGTCTTTCTGTTTCTGGAATACCTCACTCAGGATGATCTTTTCTAGACCCCACCATTTGCCTGCAAATTTCATCATTTCCTTGTTTTTAATTGCTGAATAGTATTCCATTGTGTAAATGTATCACAATTTCTGTATCAGATGTAGCCCATTGCAGCTCAGTATCTAGTTACCTAGTAAGGGGAACTCAGAGTCTGGCTCTTTAACAACCTGCACCCCACCCCCGCCCCAAAGGAGGAGCAGCCTTGGCAGGCCACAGAGGAAGACATTGCAGCTAGTCCTGATGAGACCTGATAAGCTAGGGTCAGATGGAAGGGGAGGTGGACGTCTCCTATCAGTGGGCTTGGAGAGGGGCATGAGAGAAGATGAGGTAGGGAGGAGATAAGGGAGCATTGGGAGGGAATGAGGAAGGCAGCTACAGCTAGGATACAGAGCAAATGAAATATAATTAACGTAAAAAATTTTATTTTAAAAACCCTAACCCGTCTTCAAGCTGTTTTTCTTCTTAAGCTTAAGCCAGTATTATTTTACTTTTACTTATTCTACTCAGTTCTGTTGCACATTGTGTTTTTCAATATGCATATGATATGTATATGTGTATTTAACCCATGTTTCTTTCTAATATTTGTTTCCATATTCTATTTCTTTCAAAGATTTGAAAGAAAAAATAGATATCACCATCTGACATCATGCCTCTCTGACTACATTTATCTCCATTTACTTCTGGTGATTGGCACCACCCAGTAAAACCCAGAAAGTGCTAGATTCACATGCAAGGAACAAGCTATTTTTTCAGTCATGAAAATCACTAGCTCAATTAAAACATTATGGTTATCAACTTCTGCTTTATAACATGAATTGCAATGAAAAGAAATATCCTTGTGTTTAGGACTTTTCTGACCACATCTGTGAACACTTTGTAATGGATACTATGTCAGTTTGTGCCATTTATCATCTGTATTTCTGGGATATTTCCTTAAAATCACACTTAATAAGTAAGAACTAGTATATCTTCAATACCTCAACAAAATATGATATTGTTCTTAACCACATAAATTCACAACACATTTATTATGGTCAGACAAATGCTTAAAAACTTATTCCTCAGCCAGGTATAGTGGTGCATGCCTGTAATCTCATCACTCAGAGAGATAGAAGCAGGTAGATCTCCCTGAGTTTGGGGCCAGCTTGGGCTAAAAATAAGTCCACGTCAGCCTAGGCTACACAGAGGAACACTGTCTCCAAACCAAACATAACACAAAACTTTTCCTCATAGTAGAACACTAACAGACATTTTGTAGTTCTAAACTACAAAATATAATATTAGAGACTTTTTCTCAGAATGTTAAAGTCATGATGTATGTTAAAATTATTTGTTCAATATATAATGTAATCAACTTATGATCTGTGTAAGGACTACAAGTGTACATTCATAAAAAAATATAATATTCCATTTCTATCTCTGGGCACAGATCTCATTTCATTCTTTATTCCTCAGGCCACGTATCATGAGAATTAATTTTCTACTTTATATATTTTAAAAATTCACAACAAGAGAAAAGCTACAAAACTAAGATAAATTTACATAAAGATACAGAAATTTTTACTCACATAGATTTGGTATGATGTATTGGTAATATAGATTATGAATGGGTGTGATAATGTAGTAGAAATGTTTTCCATTACAATATTATCTGAGATGTCTCTTTCCTTTTATTCATTAGCTGAATGTCAAAACACCTCACAAATTAGTGCTCTGATTGTAGATTGACACATGTATATATATATATATATATATATATATATATATATATAGGATACATATGTATATATGTGAATATATATATATACACACACACACACTTACATCTCCTTACTCTGACAATTCTGGAAGATACAAATCTCAGAAGAATTTTATCTTTGTCCTCATCATGTCATCACCATACTAAAAGCTCTACTTTACTACTCCCTGATCCATTAATATGTATTGGCACCATTTCTCTTTCATCTGCTTGCATCTGCTAGAAAATAGGAAAAGAGAAAATAGTTTTCCTTTAGTGAAAGAGAGTTCTTGGCTTTATTCTGGAAATTAAAAGCTTTTTTTTTGTTTGTTTGTTTTTTGGATTATATTTTTTATTTATTTTATTTTATATTATTTTATTTTTGGTTTTTCCCCTCAACTGCAACCAATATGTTTAGAACCACAACCTTCTGTCTTGGCAATAATCTGAAAATAAAAATGCATAAATCAAAGCCAAGTGATGTCAAACATCTAAATAGTGTAAAATTGTGTTCAAGCCCAAGTAGAAAATATATTCTAAAACATTAGTATTTAATCTGTCCCTGGATACCAAAGTACGAAGAAAGCAAGAGTGCTAATTTTCTGGTTTTATAACATGAACCAACTAGATTACTGCATCTCCACTTGTTTAGACTGTGCCATTTTATGGCTGTATTGTTGAAATATTTCCCTCAAATAATTTATAGAGTTAAGATAAAATAAGTCTATACAATTGAATAATACAAAAAGAAATACAGTCCCATGTGGCAAATATCTTTCTCTGAGATAGTTATATGGTTTACAAGCCTTCAGTTGTTCTGTTATATCTAAAAGTCATTGGAAGAGAAGAAAAAAAGGCCATTTATAAACATGGAATAAATATATGTATCTATCACACAGAAGATATATAAAATTATATATATAATTTTAAAAACAATCATGAATCATTAAATGTTAGTTTAATATTATGATCCAGTTATCACTGCATTGAATATAACAAAATAACCACCACAAAAAGAAGGCAATGATAGTGTCTAATTATACATCATTCAATGTGATCTGATTATGTAATATTAAACATATTTTAGCTTTATATTTTAATGCATACTTAGTTTTATATTAATACATGATGTATAGATACTATCTCTCTAAGTGTCCTAGCTTTTTATGTTTATATTAATAATAAAAGTTCAAGAGTAGTGAAGTTTTTTAATAGAATTTAAGATTGAAATCAATGACATATGAGAACACCTAAGATTTAACTTTAGCCTCTTCATATACTTGGTTAATAACAAAAGTGTTGTGTCTTTTCTTTTTATAAATTTATTTATTTTTATATCAATCACAGGTTAGGTACCTTGCATCCCTGGCATAGCACTCCCCATTCATTCTCTCCCACCTTCCCTCTCCCTCCCTCATCTCCCTCCTCCCTGCCCCCTCCAAGTCCACCAACAGGGGAGGACCTCCTCCCCTTCCATCCAACCCCAGCTCATCCTGTCTCTCAGGGCTGGCTGCAATGTCCTCCCCTGGGATCTAGCCAGTCTGTGACTCCCAAGCTTGTATGGGGGAGGGTCAAAGAGTCAGCCATCAAGTTCATGACTGAAACAGTCCCTGTTTCCCTCACTAGGGTCTTCAGTCCAACACCTAGCTATCATGGGCCCCATCTGAGCAGGGGTTCCAGGCCACATGCACACATGGTCCTTGATTGTAGAAACCGTCTCATACAAGACCCCTGTGCCCTGCTCAGTTTGGTCTTTGTGGAGCTCTTGTTCTCCCCAAGTCTTACCAAACTCCCCCATTTCTATCATAACTTCTTGCCCTCTGCCAAATGCTTGATCACAAGTCTTAATATCTGCTCTGATACATCACTACATTGACCCCCCCCCCAGAGGTCCTCCTTGGCATGCTCCTCTCCTGTTATTGTTTAGTCCTCCACTCAATATCCATCCCATTTGTTCATCCAAAGAAGTATTGATCATGCCAACCTGGGTCCTCCTTCCTGTATAACCTCCCTAGGTGTGTAGATTTCAACTTGACCTTCCTATCCTATAGGTTTATATAAGTGAGTATATACCATATGTTTCTTTCTGCTTTTGTGATACCTCACTTAGGATGATCATTTTCAGGTCCCACCATTTGCCTGCGAATTTCATGAT
>JAQQSO010006183.1:0-11484 GCA_028658305.1 Pachyuromys duprasi
AGGAATCACTATTCCTAATTGTCTAAGAAAGCGCCAAATTGATTTCCAGAGTGGTTGTACAAGTTTGCATTCCCACCAGCAATGGAGGAGGGTTCCTCTTTCTCCACAGCCTCTCCAACATGCGTTGTCACTAGAGTTTTTGATCTTAGCTATTCTGGAGGGTGTAAGGTGAAATCTCAGAGTCGTTTTGATTTGTCATGGGCATTCTTATAGTTTAATACTATTTTCATTAGCAAACCAACAGAGATTTCTCTAAAAAGAAAAAATGGTGCTAGGAAACAGTATCATTTTTATAGGTCAAGTTTCCAAGAATATACAAAAGATAAAGAAATAAACATTTTATCATTGCTGTAGTTGTTATTGCCCGATTCGTTTTGAATTTATGTGTGCCAGTTCTCAAACCAGAGAAATCATTGCATTCTTCCAGAGCCTATTCGCCTTTAGCGGGTCTTTCTTCCTCAGAGCCAATCAATGCAGACTTCTCTGGAAAAAGCAATTCATTATGATGGATTTTCAGTATGAGGTGGCTCTCCAAAATATTGAGCACTAACTATTATGGGCTGGATGTAAAATATTCACACAAAAGACTCATGCGTGGAAGGCCTGTTCCCCACCTGGTGGAACTTGGATGTTGAGAGCTCTGACTTAATCAACAAATTAATCTGATGGAGCTATGATAAAATGGTACTGTTGGAAATATGAGGTAGTTGAGGAAGTAGGGGTCTTAAGGGCATACCTTGGAAAGGTATCACTTATCTCGCCCTATTCTCATCTCTGCGTCTTGGAGCTAGGAGATTACCAGCTTTCCTGTTAACACTCTTTCCAGGACAGTTTGCTTTTCAACAGGTTTAGAAACAATAGACCAATCAGACCATGGACTATAATTCCTGAAAACACAGGGCAAAATGAACCCATACTTCTTTTAAGACTTTAAATTTCATTAAAAAATTATGCATATGTGTGGGAATGCTATGTGTGGGGGGTGCCTGTGAAAACCAGAAGGGGGCATTGATCCTTTGATCTTAAGTTACAGGTGGTTGTGAGCTCCTCTGATCTGGGTGCTCAGGTCCTCTGTAAAAGCAGCAAATCCTCTTAAGTGCTTAGCCATCTCCCCAGTCTCCCACAGTTCTTTTAAGTTGTTTATTTGGGGTATCTATCACAGACCAATGCCTTGACTTGTGAATTTGTTGTGTGAGTACATGCTGGCCATATAAACCACACCCCATTCATTTTCATTGACCATGTTTTTTGCTTACCCATCTGTGACATAGAGCCTACAGAACAGGCCCAGCACAAGTTGTTCAGAATTTCTTTTTGGTAACCACATTATTCAACAATTACTCCTGTAGCTTGAAATTTTCAGGCCTACTTTATGAATCTTGCTTCGTCTCCTATGAAGATATCAGATTGTGCTACTTCCCATGAATATTAGGATGTTAGAAACTTTCTCAAGTCAAACCACTTCATCAGTTCCACTATACCCTAAACCAGCTTGCATTCTTCAAATGAAGAACCTTCACAATCACTTCAACGTATTCTGAGTTAAGAGTATTTGTTCTGTTATTTTGTTGTTATTGTAGAAAACCATGAGCCTGTGGTTTGGATCACACATGTGTGAATATCTGAGGATCATTAACAGAAGCACAGGCTATAAAACTCTTATAGTCTGGAAAGGTGTGAACATGTATACAGCCTATGCTAGGGTCCTGAACACCATTCATCATGAACCACTCCTTTTAAAGTATGCTTGGGTTCACTAGCTGAATGGCATGATGACTAATGTTTGATCAAATGCTTTCTTGAGAAGGGACAGGACACCCAGAGGATAAAGTGCATAAGAAGAAAATAAAACATTTTGGGTACAGGGAAAGGCACACCTAACAATGTGCCTTAAAATAAATTGAGTAAAATACTGGCTTGTACTAAAATCCCCCTTGCTCCAAGTATAACAACTTGCATACTATTCATGATTAAGTGGCAGAGGGGGTTTCAGTTCTATTTCTTCAGGTCTCTAGACTGTTCAATATGACTCCGAGTGTGCTTTGCTACTTTTTAAGTATTTGATCCATAATAGTTAATTTTTCTTCCAGGAACCAATGCCAAGTGTTTCAGGCAAAACATATTAGTAATATTTTTAAAAAAGATTGTTGTGAAGTGTTTCCAAGTGGGGAAGATTTGAACGCTTATAACTAAACCCAGGTGCACACTTATACAACCAATTTTATTTTTATTATGAGGAAGGGAAATAAGAACCATTGAAATTCATACTTGACTATGAAATTCCCAATTTTACTCTTTAATTATCTTCCCTTCCAACATTTTGCAAGAAATGCCTCAAAGTAGTACGCCAGAATCAAATAGGCTTTATGACTTTCTAAAAACACTTCTTTGGTGCTGCATACCTTGTACCCATCGTCATGAAAAAATGAGCAACTTTGCATGGATGGGATAGGTTCTTCCAGGTGATTCAAATGCTCTATGGTACTAAAGCATTTGTCTGTGTGCCTGTCAGTCAACCTAGAGTCTACTCACCCATTGTTTTATTTAGCCTAAGCCCTAAACCACAAAATCTATCTTCACTCTGGCCCCAGCCTTTGAACACTAAATAGTAAGTGCCCATGCAGAATCATTTCTGACATGCCATTCTTTGGATATTGTTCTACTTTGATCAGCAATATATGCGTATTCATAGCTAATAGGCTTGACAACAACCATTTCAAAACTGAAGCAAATGAAGGAGACATAGCCTGTAGGAGGCTTAGCCTGTAGGAGGCACTACATTTAGTGTCCAGCACCCAACTTGAACCAAAAATGAAACTAACAGCAAAACAAAAGCAGTCAGAATCACGTTTGTTGTGTTGTCTAAATGTGCTCAGGATTTCAGTAGGGCATAAATCCTGTTTTTATAAAGCAAACTTATAAAAAAATTAAAGTATAAATGTGTTTTGACAATTGGCAGAATGAAACACTTGAACAACCAGTGCTATATGCTTATATTAGTTAGACCCTTTGACCATATTGTGTACACGTAGCATAGTGGTTATTTTCCTGTTGCTGTGCTAAAACACCATACCAAAAACAAGCACAGAAGAAAGTTTATTTTGGCAGATGGTTCCAGAAGGTATGAATTCATTACGGTAGAAAGCTATAGAAGCAAGTGGCAGGCACAGCAGTAGGATCAGGAAGCTGAACAATTGCATTTTAACCTCGAGCACAAAGCAGAGAGAGTGAAATGGAACTAGGGTAAAGCCATGTAATCTTAACATGCACCCCCAGTGATGTACCTGCCTCAGCAATGTTGCATCATAGAAACTTCCGTAAATAGCGCCATCAAATGAGAACCAATGTTCAAATAATAGAATGGAGGGCATTTTTCACTCAAACCATCGTGTATGACTTCTAGTCCAGCAGTTGTCAATATAAAAACTGTTATGTTACCCATTTCCCATGCACACTGGACTCATGGGTGACCAGTCTAGATTTCTGATAAACCAAAAAGAAAATTAAGTACAGTAATTTGAAGTATCTTAGTCAGAGTCACATGAAAAATATCCAGAGTCTATGAGAGGAATGTTTCAGTATGCCTTTGACTTCACAAGAGATTTGTTCAAATTCACAGGATTAGAGCTTCAGTATACCCTTTGAGAACATCTGGTCAACCTGCTACTTCTGATCTGGTAGCCTTAGGAAAGCTGAGGATTCCAGGCACGGGTTTTACTGGAAGACTTTCAGTCATTATAATCTAGTTTCTTTCATGAAGTTTAAAGAAGTCTAATATATTTTGTGTAACAGTGATACTTTAAATAATTTCTTTAGAATTAACCTTATTACTTCAGCTGTTCTTACATCAAAATGGTGGAGAAAGCTGGCAAGTTTTAAACAACTATTTATTTAAATCAGAGCAGCTTAAAGGTTTCTATTTCAGAGTATTTCAAGATAATGTAGCTTACTGTAGTTATTCAGTTTTATAAAAAGAATGTACCAAGGGTAAACAGAGATCATTTTTGTTGTTGTTTGTTTGTTTTACTTAAAAAAACAAACAAGGTTCTTAGGCAAGCCAAAAAATATAGTTGACCTAATTCTATAATTAGAACCAAAGTGACAACTAAGCTAGAGATACACATGTGGCTGTTAAATTATCAGATGTTACTGAAGCAGCAGAATGAGCTGGCCTGGAGCCAGACGGACTTAATCAAGAATGCACCCGATGACTCACAGGCACATCTGGATACTTGGACTCTTGGCTAACCACTATGTGACTGTGTCTATCCTTGTCAATAGGTAGAAAGGTCTGAAAATACACTGAGCAAAGCTAGATCAGTCCTTCCCCCTCAAATGTTCCAATCAGCTAAGTCACTGTCTTTCTCAAGGTGAGACTATGTAAGGCTAAACCATGGGCATCTTTAAACATCTTGATACCAGGCTGATATTACAGAGATTTCCAAGGGCAAGCCTCAGACATCAGTGGAACACTGTGCTCAACCAAGGCAAAGCCAATGGTTACAGTGAGAACTAAGCCCAAGGAAACGTGGGGTTGAGAAAGGGAGGGGGGTGTCCTCATCTTCTGTCCTTTGCCACGTGAAAATCTGACCCAGCGTTTCAGGTGCTATCCTGGCTGGGATAGAAGGAAAATGTGATTATTCCTTCTTTGCTGTTTTGAAGCTATGCTGTTTTGTTTTGCTTAGAGTTGAGAAGTAAATATTCCCCTGGGTATTTTGTCGTTGAAGAAGTAGAATCCAGTGGGAAGGTCAGAAGACATGGTTCAAACCTGGGTAAGTGAGAGCACCTATCTAATGCTGAGTGCACTAGAAAAAAAAAATAGAGTTGAGACAGTGCCTGAGGCAAGCTAAGGCCATACTCACAGGCAAATAATGTTTTGTGGATATTTGTGACCTTAGGTCATACAGTCTGAATGCATTATGTCTGACACTTAGGAGGGGTGTGTTGAGCAATGGTCCCAACAGTCTGCCCTTATCATTTTGGAGATTTGGAGGATACCCCTGTGGTAGTTTGAATAGAGTGGCTTCTATAGGCTCATATTTTTGAATGCTTAGTCATCAGGTAGTGGAACTACTTGAGAAGGATTAGGGGTGTAGCCTTATTGGAGTAGTTGTAGCCTTAGTTGGTGTAAGTTGTATAAGTCACTGGGGGTGGGCTTTGAGGTTTCAAGAGTCCAGCCCCGGACCAGCATCAATCTCTGTTCCTTCTGCCTGTGGATCTGACTATAGAATTCTCTGCTACCATGCGCCTGCATGCCACCGTGCCCCCTGCCATGATGAAAATGGACTAAACCTCTGAAAGTATAAGCAAGCTCTACATAAATTCTTTCTAATATAAGAGTTGTCTCTCATCTCTGAGGCCACAAGTCAACCATTAGTGATTGTCTGTTCCAAGTTGCCAAAGATAATCAATAACCATTTGTTCTGGAGTTGGAGAGTTGCAGGGAAATCCACTGCCAGGGATCTCTCCTGCTGGCCTACAACACCTGATAGTCCTCCAGCTAGAGACTAAGACACATTAGCAAAGTCAGTGTATTTGAAAGCAGTCTATATGGAAATGACTGTGTGGTCTGGCCTGTGAAAAGGAAGATATCATTCTCTTATAAATATTTACATGCCTGGGAGATCTTAGGGCTGAAAACCAGGTCAGGAGCTCCATGCTCCAAGTTCTATACTACAGGAGACACGCTATGGAAGACTCAATCAAATGCTGTTTCTTGCCTTGGCATTCTTTGAAATCCAGCTGAGGACAAGACTTCTGTCCATACCAATGATAGTCAACACCTCTGTGTTAAGCAGGTCCTTATACTTGCATACTTTGGTCACTGCTTGCTTATTGACTCTAGAGGACTGAGCTTTCTAGAGACAGCTAAACCTAGGGGCAGTGAGGGTCTACAAGTGGGTTTGTCTATCATTTTTAAGTCAAGTAGGCCAGAGACCACACCCTAGAGACATTCTTTCTTGTTCCTCTAACTCCAACACTCTAGCTACTCAGTTGAGTCACCTCAGGACCACGTACCATACTTCTAGGATGAGTTTGTCCCAGTACTTGATGGGATTGCCAGAGCAATTATTCTGAAGTTGGTCACCGTGCCTCACCTGTTTCTTCCCACAGAAAACCCAATACTTCCTCTCTTCTCAACCCATCTGCCTGATAGGGATAGTGGTGCTACCCTCTGACTCTGTCCTAGTGATCTATGTCCTCTTCCTGGGAACTGTGACATAGAGGCTTTCCAAAAGCTACCATATCCTGCTGTGTTTGTTGCACCACCATACCTCAACAATAATAAAATTTAATGAAACAATAATAAACAATAAGACATTAAAATTTTACTTCAAACATACCTTTCACATCTGTCTTTTTAACAATTGTTATTATAGTATTTTCAATTATATCTGTTGAGTATATATGATATATATCATATATATATATTATATGTAGATATAGATATAGAGATAGTTTGCCCGATGGACAAACCTACAAATAGACTGGACACTGTGATGTAAGGATTCAATTCATTTGCATATTTTGTAAAGATCGGTTAAGACATGCTTTTCTTGTTTCATTATGGTGGGTTCATTCATAACCCCCTCCTAGTTGTTTTGAGATACCTGGTCATTACTGTTAACTGTCTTCAGCATACATGTTTTACCAGAACTTCTACCTCCTACTCAAGACTTTTAGCTGTTGACCAACCTCTCCTCTTCCTTCTGTAGGACCTGTGGAACTTTCCCAGGCTCTGGTGATTAGTAATCTGGTTTTGTTTTTTAAAGAAAAGGATCATTCTATATAGCTCAAGCTAGTCTGAAACTTGTGATCCTCTTGTCTCTATATCCAAAATGCTATGGATTACAGGTATGAGCCACCACACTCAGCTCTAGAGTATTCTTCTGTGATAATGACCATATCAGCTCCCACGGTGATCACTAGGATGTTCTGCTTGCCTTTCTGTTTTAGTTTAGACTGTTTTAGTTAACCAAGTGTCCTCCAATGACTTCCACTTTTTACAAACAAAAGTATTTCATCATTGTTTGGTTGAACTGGAATGGATAAACTTGTCTACAAGCAAGCACTTTCTGATGCCAGAGAACTAGCATTAGTATCAAACACTGTATTAGTTGGCACCAGAATGGAAATGGGAAACTTGGGCTCTATGGTCCTGTCTTAATGAGTGTGAGATTCCAGAACTGCTCTGCATCCTGCAGAAGACAAGTCCAAACCTCAGGGGGAGGTGAGTGTGAACCGGGACAGGATGCAGAAGGGCTGGGAATGTGGCTCAGTGGAAGAGTGCTTGCCTACTATGCACAAGGTCTTGGGTTCATTTCCAGCTCTGAAGAAAAGCCAGCTTATTGTGGCTTTCCTGATACCCCTTCAAATACAAAACAGGACAGCCAGAAAACAAGCAAACAAACAACAACAAAACCCCCCACCATGTGAAAACTGGGCCCTTACAGAAATTCAAGAAGTCCCAAACCTCAAAATAACGTAAATAAACTGGGGGAGGGGGAACAATGAAAAAAAAAACCCTCATCAAATGAAAGAGATTGGGGTAAAATATCACTGATTTCCAGTGGTTCCCCACAAAGTCTTACTTCAAGAAAGAGAGGAAGGAGTTTGTCTGGAGGCAGGGGAAGGGTGCGTGTGTATGAAAAATTCTCCAGAAAAGCAACACACATTAGTAAGTTCTTTCAATTTGAATTTAGAGGCTCACACTCACAATAGAGTGCTTTCCTGGCTGATTCCTCCCCCCCCCCCCCCGCTCTGTAGATGAACTTTAATTTTAAAAAGTCAAGATCTTGAGTGCTGAGCCTGTTTGCTACCATTTTTCTTTCTTTCTTTTTTTCTTGTTCCTACTCTATTCTGGTAATTTCCTTTCTTCTCTTTAACAGTTCATGTCTGTCTTCTTTCAGTTAATAGATGTACACAGCATTT
The DNA here is from genome assembly GCA_028658305.1 of Pachyuromys duprasi. NCBI lineage: Eukaryota > Metazoa > Chordata > Mammalia > Rodentia > Muridae > Pachyuromys > Pachyuromys duprasi. The sequence continues at coordinate 7,933 of JAQQSO010006183.1, forward strand.
AAATCACTGCACGAAATATAAGAATCAAAGTAAGGAATAAACATTTTTGTCATTCTGTGGCTGATTCAGTCTTCTTAACATGATCTGTTCTATTTGTGCCCATTTTTCCTGCACAAAAATTAAAAACTTTAAAAATTTTTAATTATTTTTCTTTTTATGCGCACTGGTGTATTGCTTGCATGCCTGCCTGTCTGAGGGTGTCTGATCCCCTGGGACCGGAATTACAGATAGTTGTGAGCTGCCGTGTGGGTGCTGGGAATTGCACTAGGGTCCTCTGAAAGTACAACCAGTGCTCTTAACCTCTGAACCATCTCTCCAGTCCTGACCTATTTCATCCCTATGGCTGAAATAAAAAATCCATTGTGTATGTACATCACATTTTTCTTACTCATTCCCTTGTTGCTGGACACCTAGATTGCTCAGTTATTGTGGGTACTTCTGCAATAAACCTTAATTTGGGAGTATCCCTGGGATGTGTTGACTCTGAGTCTTCTGGGTAAATATCCAAAAGTGATATCATTGGATCATAGGGCAAATTTTTGGAGAAACCTCCACCTTTGTTTCCACAACTATTAGACCAGTTTATATTCCCAGGAGTAGTGTATAAGGCTCCCTTTTGTCCACGGTCCATCTGGGATTTGTTGTGTGTTTTCTTAACGACTGGCTTTCCAAACTGACAGCTAGTGAGACTGAACATTTTTCACATATTTATTGACTGATTGCACACTCCCTTTGGATCACTTAAGTAACTCATACATTGACTGGGTTGTTCGTTTTCTTGTTCTTGTTTTTTTTTTTTGTAAACTTTGAGCTCTTTGTGTATTTTAGAATTTATTCCTCTGTCGTATGCACAGCTGTCTAAGATTTTCTACCATTCTGTCTTTTGTGTGATTAACCGTTGCCTTTGAGAGAGCCCTTCTTGCTTTTTTTTTTTTTTTATCTTTCAGGGGAGTCTACAGGAGAGGCCATGGTGGTGAAGTGGTGGCGGGCCAGGTGCACACCTGCTTTGAGAGCTGTCATGAAAAGAAACAGACACTGCCCAGCTTTGAGGTCTTCTGTTTTCCTGGGTCCCAGAAGACTGATCTCCACAGTTCCTATTATTTTCAAGCGAATTACCTTGAAGTTCACTCACAAGACAGTGTTTGAATTGGGATTTACATGAAATTCCTTCTGCTTTTCCAACCCTTTCCATACCTTCGTTGAAAGACGTTTGTGCTCTGGGAGTCTTATCAAAGGGACTCAGCTTTACCCCTTACCACCCTGAAAAGCAGAAATAATCTCCATCTATTAATTGCCTCAAGCCCTTTTGATATCAGGTTTCATTTGGAGGATTTTACAGGGACATTTTATACATGATGAATATTCCAAAGGACTGTTCCTACCTAATTCTAGGTTTAACTGTTTGTTGCCTTTGGTTTTGCATGTTGCTAAATTTGCAGTCTTCCATTCATCACAAAATTCCAGGATGACTATCACAAAGAGGGAACATTTGATAAGTAAACATTCAAGTGTGTGTCTCATTGCTAAAGCAAGACTTCAAAAGAGAAGAATTCAATCCCTCCTTTCCCTATTCACCCCTTCCATTTCTCTCTTCATTTTCTCCCTCTCTTTGCAGATGGATCTCATAGTTTAGGACAAGTATTCTATGCTTCTATCACTGAGCTGTATAGAGCTCCATATCTTATTACCTAGTAGATAAAAAAAGTGGGTATATAGATAGATGCAAGGAAGCAAAAAGAAGGGGAATGTGGGGAAAGAAACTGGCCTCCCTTCTAGGCTTCTTTGTGTAAAAAGCCTACTTTGGGCCTGAGCCAGGCACAAAAGCTCTCCAGTGACTCTGTTTATCGACATTTCTGTGCTCTGTGGTAGCAGTCGCCCGTGGTTGGCTTCAGGATGAAACATTACATAGAATTTTTCAGAGAAACATTAATAGACTTATTACAGCACAGTGCTATCATTTTGTTTTTGTTATTAATTGCTGTACCTAACCTGTAAATTAAAGTTTCTCATGACTGTATCAGAAAGAATACAGCATATGTGGAGTTGGGAATTATCCACAGTTTCATGGGGTTTTGGAACATATTCTCAAGGATAAGGAAAGGATGCTTGTACTTATACCAAGTTTAATCAGCAGTAGGTAAAGTCACAGGAGACATAAAATGTTTTTCTGTTAACACAGTATAAGTGGAATCCACAGAGAAGATGAACAGGAGATAAAAATACAGCAGCATGAGCAACTAACTGCCAACTGCCTCGTGGAAACGTACTAGAGAGAAAATGCAGTTCTGTGGTTCACAGCACTATCTGGCAGAGTGGGAAGAGAGAAAGAAAAACCTGGTAGAAAAGAGGAGTGAGAGGGGTGTGCCAGGCGATACCAGGTGACCTGTGCTTTGCTGGGCACTCTAGGGGTCCCTAGCTTTGGTGCAAGGGTATGATACCTAGACAGAAGCAAACCTAAACTCTTATCCTGAGAGCCTGAAACCTGTATTCCAAGATCTGATCTGGGTTTAAATGCCTTAAAATAGCAGTCTTTCTGCTTCCTTATTTACATATCAAGCTGGGTTATACAGCTTTGTTTCAAAGGTCCTTGGTATTGGAGTGGATTTCTTTTTAACATGCCATTTCCTTTGAGCTGGTCTGCTAGACATTCCTGCCTGTCCTTGAGCCTCTAGTTCTGCGTTCTGCCTCAGTTTCCCAAGCAGATAATGACAGTCATGGGCTGTCCTGAACTACCCACAGTGATGACTCATTTGGTGTACTTTACCAAATGTCTCTGGCAGCTCTTTGTATGTGGTTTTGTCTGCCTGTTACTAAAAATACGCAAACACAAATCCTTGAAGTTTTTCTCTAACATGAATTTCACAGCTTTAAGATATGTTTCTCTCCAAGTCTCTCCACCAACAAAGAGGCAGTTTTGGCCACTTTATCGAGGTGACACTGTTTTTACCTTGGCAATATGGATTGGCCAAAAAATGCTGCCTGGACCTGGGAATTGGATTTTCTTGGGCAGACAAACCTCACTGAAGTTTTGTGTGCCTCACTTGAACTCTCAAGATTGTTAATATTATGCCTCTCTCATTCCTTCCTCCTCTACTCCATCCTTCCCTGTCCTTGACCCTCCATTATTCCACCCGTTTGTCACCTCTTGACTCCTTATTCATGCCAGATGCTCTCTAACAGGTTCCAGGGAGATGAAGAAAAGAGGGTGGGTTTAGTCTCTGCCTCTAAAGACCCATGGAAGCAGAATTAGGCATCACACACAGGAGAATGCTGGCCGTAGTAGAACCCACAGGATGATAAGGTCAAAGAAAGCTTCCTGGATAAACGTGGCACTGGAGTGCCTGGGAAGGGGGCATCAACTCTAGGATAATAGTGAGGGCACTTTTCCACGGGATGGCAGAAGATATGAGATATTCAGGCTGTGACTTTCTGCTGCCTGTTTTACTTGTGGTCCATTGTCTGCTACACACCCACCTCCTGCTTGGGACTCATGGTTAGATTTTTATGTGGTGATGTAAGTCCCTTAGGTAGGTAGTACTTAGCTAGGGTGAC